>JAPYZR010001773.1:0-31532 GCA_030522945.1 Trichopria nigra
GCACCCGGTGGAGTTGGCGGCCGATGGCCGCAGGGGCAAATCCCCTAATTTTTGTCTTCAAATGTGTGTTTTGGCCGATCTTAGATCTGATTATATTTTTGGGATATATAAAATGGAAGGGGGATGATTAAAAAACATTTTCGCAAGTTTTTGGGATGTTACTTGGCATGTTAAATTCATCGTTATATCTTAAGGCAATATATCGTCCAACCTACGGTGACGAAGGGGAGAAGTTTTGAAAATGTTCATTTTCAATTTTATAACACAAACATATAAAATGAAGCACATTAATCTATATGGAAATAGAAATAATTAATAGATTTGAGCTTCATATATTATTCATGGAATTGTGTGGATGTGTATTGGCATGTCAAATTCATAAACTTATGACACTGAGCGGTTGCGGCCGAAGGCTACGAGCGATAGTCAAGGGTCCAGGGGGCGGGGCCCCCGGTGGGGTTCGCGGCCGAAGTCCGCAGGTGCGAAGCTCCTAGTTGCATTTTATAATCTAGATGCATACATATTCTGCTGAAGTATAGTAGGATGGTTGTGTTAGCCAAGTTATACTGTGTAGAATTTCCTTAACACGTTTAGACACGCGACAGGTTAAAATATTAGGGCAAAACTGGACCCTGGTAGAAATCTGTCCAGTTTTCTGTTACACTGCAGTTATCCTATACCTTTAACATGGGAAAAAAGCAAACTGGACAGAAACTAGACAAAAACTGCATGGGGGCTCATTTTCTACTAGGGGAGTGGCACTAGTAATTGCCTGGACTTGTAATCTAACTACAATTATTTTTGGTGTAAAACTAGACTGATACTGGTTAATATTCTTGCAGTAAAATATCTGTCCGGACAGTAGCCGAATATTGTGTCCCACAGTATTATGTCTATAGTGCCCGAGTACTATTGTCAGGGAAAACTATATCCAGGGCCTTTTTCTTAACCAGATTCAATTTCCGGGAACATAAATATCAGATATTTCCAGTTCCTAGCCAGGAAATCTAGATAATTTTGAATAAGCATTACATAATCTCTAAGGTACAAATATGTTCGGGGTTAATCTAGACTGGCACTACTGGCTATGAACCAGAATAGTTCATTTAAGGTATTCATTTCTGGACAAAACTATATTGTTCCAAGCCAGTCCCAGGTAAATATTTTAATCTGGGAAATGAACTAAAAAAGCGTCCCACGGTACCCTAGTAAAAATCGAACTATACAGGAAGTGCACACTGTTCCAAATTACATTTACTGTACATCTCGTGCACATTTAATGCAGCGTTTAACTGTACACGAGCTGTATGCACCCCGTACATTCGGATTTCCACAAGCGTAACCATATATATAGAGCCTATATATCTATATGGTTTCCCGATCGAGTACCCGATCATTGTAAAGGAAAACTTGCCAGGAAGTAAATGTTACCATATTATATGGAATAACAACATTATTAGGTCCACGCAACTGTCTCACATTTCCAGCACATGTATGTCGTTGAATGCAATAAAACTCGTTTGCGTGTTCCATTATTAACTTGGTATATCGTAGTATATCTTATCGCACTTGACTTACCGAAAGGACTTTGCACTTTAGCAGAAAATTTCACCGTGAATTCGCGCTTCAATTGCAATACTGATAGAACCATCGTTGTGAATGTATATAAGTACAACTACTTTCAACTTCAATTCCATTGATAAACAGTCAATAATATATATCAGCAGAGTACATTCATTTAATACACTATATCACTGCCGAGTGTTTCACAAATATTCATAAATTGTTATTTCATTTCCGATTTAGGAACGATTGGTGTTGATTATAAACATTAAAAAAAAAAAAAAAACTTTAAACATTCTTATATGATGAACATTTACGTTGTTTTTTAATTTTCAAAGAAAATATTGATCGTTTCTCTTAATTTTATATGTGTCTTTCACGATGTAATACAAATTTGTATTTTAATGAAATTAACAATAATGAAATAATGTTAATAAATGTCAACAATACATACATTTGTCTTTTTCTATTACAATATCTACCGCTACCTTAATCCGACAAATTATTTGTAATTATTTAAAGTTTTAAGTACGTGAAATTTTATAAATACTAGTGATATAATTTTAACAATGTAATGCACTTAAAAAATATGTATAATTAACGTTACGGAAATAAATTACATTTATGCAATGAACAACAGAACGGTATTATTGAAGTTATCCTTTTATAAAACTTGTAAAAAAGAAAACGATGCCGATAGCGCGTAAAAGAGCATTGACCGATTGTCAATATCAAGCAAGCAAAAAAAAAAAACATAAAAAGTCTAAACATGAATAACCGCGATCAATGAAAAAAAAAGAAAAAAAAAACAACGGGCTCGTCCGGGATTTGAACCCGGGACCTCTCGCACCCTAAGCGAGAATCATGCCCCTAGACCAACGAGCCACTGATAATGCGGAGTACAATTTTTCGAGAGTACATTAACGGGAATCGCGTGAAAGTGCGGACGCGCGACTATCGATACCGGTGCGTGATCTCGGGTCGTTGCGTGCCGTATGTACACATTGCACTTTTACGTATATACCCCGCGACAGACACATTGCTCGACGATTATCTCACGAAACGTGCCTGGCATATAAACAAGATGGCCGGGACGCGAGAGCAGGACTTCAATCGCAGCGGTTTGACTGTCAACCGTGAAAAAGTAAGACCTCCTCTTTCCGCCATTGTTTCGATTTTTAAACTTTCATTATCTGAATTTTTAAATTCTACACGCCTATATAACTTGCATTGATAAAATCACCTGAAAGAAGACAAATAATATAAAGAAATTGACAACACAATTATTGTTGATGGACATCAAACTCATTCAATTTTTATTTTTTGTTTGTTTACATACATTTTTACAATTGGCATATTGTAAAACGCATTGAAAGTTAAAAAATGCGAATTCATGTATACGCGCATTAAGTAAATTCATCTTCAATATCGTTTTAAATGAATTTTAATTCACTTTAATTAATTTGAATTCGTATTTTTAACTTTCAATGCGTTTTCAATAATAATTAAAATAATATTTCTAGAATAGATAACGACGTATTCCAGCTGACTTGAGCACATTATTCACTTTGAACCCAATCCGTCATAACCTCAAAATGCTAATCATTTCAATTATTGACGACTTTCAACCTAAAATATGAATCAATACATAACGAGTTTGAAAAACTGTGCAAAACCTACAGACGAATAATTTACACTGATTTGCGTATATAACAACATGGATATAGTCGCGGCCATTTTGAATATGACATGGAGCACTATTGGTCCCTGACCGCATATCCGAAGCGCGCCGATGTTAGCCGATGAATAACGAATCATAATTGCGACGTCAACATCCTTGTTTACTTTATGAATATTATGCATTACGAATGCAAATGCAGTAAATTATTAATACAATACAACGAAATGTTGAATTTGTAGCAATAAAGCAGCGAAAGACGGTAAAATAAATCTGTTGGAGGACTATAGTGTGCAAATATAACCTCAAAATTCACATTTTTAAATTAATTTGAAACAAAATTACAAATAAAGCGTTATAAATAAATGTATATCGACGACTTATTTATAAATTTGTTACGAAGAAAAAAAAAATGATATATAAAATGTTTATAATAATTTTATAGGCGTGGTACACGGGACAGCGGGCGGAAAGAATTCCAAGCGGCTTGGTCGGTGTCGTCGGATGTAACTGCTCGAGTCTCGACCTCTCTTACAACGAGCTTACGTCCGTTACGGCTGTTAAGGATTTCCTTAGTCTCGAGGTGCTGATCCTCGATAACAATAAGCTTCGCGACCTCAAGACCCTGCCGAGGATACCAACGCTAACCACGCTCAGCTTGAACAACAATAAGGTTGAGTACCACGGCGATACCATATCGCGTTACCACCTCTATATACCACGGCTCTCGCACACCGGCGTATAAAAACTATTTTTAGATGCATCGTTGCCGATTACGCGACCTAAAAACTAGGTTGCGATTTTCATATATTATATATATTTACATCTTCGTCCGTGATTTCATGCAATATATACTGGATTTTCTTATTTATATTCAAAATATTCATTTCATTATTATTTTAAACGTATATATATATAAAAAAAAAACGAGAAAAAAATTAATAATAATCGTGTTTTATGGACGACGAGGCAAAATAAGCGCGCCTTCTTAATTGACATGCAGATGCGTAACAGTATAATTCGTTGCGTGTACGACTGATTAAAATGCAGAATGTAACCTCCGTTCGAGCCATCGACCTCGTCCTTAAGAAGACTTTTCATCCATTGTGAAATTATATATAAGCGAGAGAAAAAAAATCTTAGCTATATTTTATGTACAATAATACTTTAGTTTTTTTTTTATGCAATATTTTTTTGTATACACAATAATATTATGATTTTAGAACATTATTTATATTTGATTCGTTACGCTATTATTGAGCTGTTGTTTTACTATTTACATGCCTCGCTCTTTTACCCCCTGTGCAAAATGTTATACATTTCAGTAGTCCGTGGTCCAAATGGAGTTTCATCCGACATACAACAAACGAGAAAGTATTGAAAAAGAAATTTTCAATCCGGAATCTATGTCCATTTTCGAATTGCAATCAATTTTTTGTAATTTTATATAATTCGTTTCAATTCCGCGTTAATACGATACAATACGACATTTGAGAATAGAATGAGACTTCCATTTACTTCTAATCAATTCGAAAATGAAATTGACTCATTTAACTATAATTAATAATTCGGCGGGGTCGAGCGAATTTATAAAAAGCAGAAACAATTCTTTTCAATACTTTGTTAAAATTTCGAAGCGTTTCAAATCGATCGCCTGATTACATTTCGCGAAATCAGTAACAATTCTCTTCAATCCTTGACGCCATGCAATTCGATCCAATATACGTCCGGTCAAATTATATTTTTCAATACATCATCAACATTGTGACGCGATGCAATTCGATTCAATACGTCTGGCAGTATTTCACGTGAGCAATAACAATATTTTTTCAATAGTTTCAATACTTTGTCTAAGTTTGGACGCGTTCTAATTCGAGATCCAATGCGTTTGATAAGAATTTCGCGAAAGCCGTATACCAATTCTTTTCAATACTTTGCCTAAAATTTCGACACTTTTCAGTTCGATCCAATAAGTTCGGTCGAATTATACAAAACAACGATATTTATTTGTAACACGCCACCAAAATTGTGACGCGTTGTCACAATTCAATCTAATACGTCCAATTAATAAATTTCGACAAAGGAACGAAAATTCGGGTCAATATTACATTTCGAGTGTTTTAATTCGATCCAATATTTTTCCGAACGAATTTTTCTGAAGTAACAATGAATTTAATATAAAGAATGTATTCGAATTCAAATCTTCGTCCTCTATTGGACGCGAAAATATTCCACAGAATTATATCTAAGAAAACATTTAATTCAAAATTTCAAGCGAATGCGCAAGTACGATTTTTATTTTAAAATAAAATATAATTGTCGGTGGTTTAATGGTATAAACGCTTAGTTATGGCATCGAAGTTAGTTGGATCGAGTACAATAATTTTTCTTTTCGATCATAGAATTTATTATCTTACTAAATATAATTACACAGAATTGAAACGTATTCAATCCGAAAGTGGACAGATTCCGGATTCAATACTTTTCCGTTTGTTGGGATAAAATCCAATATGGCGCCGCATGTTTGAGAAAAATTGGAGAATAAACATTTGGAAATATTTCTCTTCATAAATTTTTTTCGAGTTATTGGAACATTAAGATTGTAGCGAAACCATGCTGCGCATGGAATAGTCGAATATTAAAAAAAAAAACAATTTTTTTTTATTTGTCTGATTTCGAATCCGTCACCCAGCGAACGAAAAATAATTCAAATGATTCAATATATAAGAATTCAATCGTTGATTGAAGCTGATTGAAGAATAACACTATAAGTTTCGAATTGATTTGGATCTTTAATAAATTTTAAGGTTATGATCGAAAAGTTTTAAAAAATAATCAAAAGTATTCGATGTTGTTTTATTGAATCATTTTTAATTCCTTTTCTTTTATTCAGAGTCGAGAAATTGGATTCAGAATAATTACAATAAGAATTCAAGGTTTCAATTCTTCTTGAATCCTTTTTCAGACAACGGAATCGCGAAATTCAAAATGGCGGATACAATATATGCGCGGGATGAAAATTTTGGAAACTCGTGAAATTTAGTGAAAATGAAGTTTTATCATAATAAATTACATTTATGCTTTTCGGATCGCTGATTACATTCGTCATCCCATAATTCTCGAAATTGAAAATGACCGAAACAATATATAATGCCACGAACGTATATATATAATATCTACTACTACTATAACAGAATTTACGAGCAATGTGTAATAATGAAGCGCGTTATTGTCTCCAGACAAAACAAAGATTTTCGCTCAATTTTACACGATTATTATTACCATTAAGTATTTTTTAAAACATTCACATTTCACATAATTTCCGCCATTTTTGGGACGTTATAATGAAAATATGAATTCAAAATATACGAGAGAAAAATTTGTTTTAAAAATTCGGAGTAATATTTTTTTTTTTAATGATAAATGATCAATCTTCGTATCACATTTTTTTCAGCTTATTACACCATACATATGTCCATATCATATATACAGATCAGTTCCGTTGATTGATAATTCCTTTTTTTCATAAACTTACAAAATTAAATGCCAAATCTTTTGAGGTTAGAAAACCAAATTTTATTTTCTATATAAATAAAACTAAATAATCTGAGATGAAAATATATAAAACTGTAGAACAAAATTAGGACGTTCATTTTTTATAGGTTAGAAATAAGATAACGTTGCATAGAATCTATACAATCACTCCAATAAATGGCATTGCTAATTTTCCAAAAAAATGCGTATATATAGATCCAAGATATAGATGCGGCGTTGGAAAGGATAAGAGTATGCTGTCCTCGTGTAGCCTACGTGAGCCTTCTGGGGAATCCCGGTTGTCCCGATCAGCTGACGGATCCAGTGACCAACAACGATGACGACTACGAACGATATCGCCTCTACGCTATTCACGTACTGCCGAAGACGCTCAAGTTCCTGGATTCCAGGCCGGTGGGTCGGAAGGAACGCTCCAACGCCGAGAGTCGCGGTCGTTTCTTGCGGACCGTCCGACTCCTGGTGCAGTCGTCGACCGATACCGTTTCTTCGCCCTCCTTCGACGAGTTCGACGAGGCCGATTTCACCGCCAATTATACGCCGCTGCCGAGCGCCTCGCGCGAGCCACAAGATCACAAAGGTACATTTAAAATTTTTAAATTCCGATGAAAACGCGCTTTAAAGGCATAAAGTTTCGCTGAAGCGTGCATCAAGTGTTATTCAACGTTACTATTCTTACCGCAGGGATGGTACAAATGCTAAATATCCGGAATATCCCAAAAATGAAAAAATAACTAATGCTTGTCGCTTCATGAAAATTCGCCTTAACGTGCGTCTTTCATGCGATATCGTTATCCTATATAACCTCAAACTCGAAACGCGTATCTCCATATACTACATGTCGGTTTTTTCACTTTTCATCTCGTAAACCTACACTTACTTACCTTTACGAAATTATATCACACGAAATTAGTGCACATTATTAATTGCATTATCATTTGTTTTCATTTCCTTTGAAAAAAGGCGCTTACGGAAAATGCCGTTACCGTTACTCCGGCAAGAATTCCGAGGGCAATCGCTTCATTTGCAACAGCGACCTCTGACGTGGTGACATCAACGAAACGACAATCGATACATGTATAAAAGAATTTATTCTCCATAGTATATATCGAATATAAATAGATAAATCTACATGCTTTCACGATTTGACATTTTTCTTTCTCTCTTTTTCTTCTTTTCAGAATTACATAATACATCGCCGAGCTCGCCACGGAAGGAAAAAATTTCATTCGCTCCTTCGCCCGTCAACATCGGCGAACTCGATTCATCGATTATCCGTACTAAAGGCGACGAGGACGTCGTGCGCTGCAGTGCCGCGTTATAAATCCCCGCGGAAAAATCGGATTCTGGCCGCACTCGTGCATCCCCTACTCGCTCGTCGACGCCCGCCGATCTTTTTCTCTCCCTCATGCACGTCTGAGTATATCCTTATCGCCTACGTAGAAACCTACAATAAGAAACCTTACTATCAGCCGACTGTCCAACAGCTGCGTCCAAATGTCGGAATTCGCGCGCTTTAATAAGTACATCGGCCTATATGCTTTCTCGCCGTGAATACCATCATGCTCACTAAAGGATTGCATATATATAAAACATACACACACACATACGCGCACACACATATATATATAATATATAAATATATAATATATATGTCTGTGCTCTTCTAAGTATTTATGAACGCATATATATCAAACCGGAAACCTAGCGCATTTAATCGCTCAAACGCACCGTTCCTCTACGCCGGGAAAAGACTTTGGAGTCGCGACTGCACATGCGACAATGTAGCGGCACTAGCATACGGGGCTAAAACTTGTTTTCAATTTGATCCTATGAACATTGTACCGTTCTTATAAGTACTTCGTACAGTATATTGTCCCGCGCAATGTAACACAAGTTTGGTCGCTTCATGAAAGTCTGCCTTAAGGGGGTAGGTGTGATTTTTCCGCGCCGCTTCTTTATGCGAACGGTCCAAACGATTGTATCGCATTCCTATCGGTCGACAATTGTCTCCGATACCATTTCCGCAGCTGTATCAATAAAAGGACATTTCGTCGGAGCCCTTTTTGATTTTGATCTACGTTTCCATGAAAATCTCGAGTCTTGCTCTAAGAGTTTGTCGTTGCGGTATATGAATTATATTTTACAGCCTCCACAAGTTTCTTCCCGGCGTAGCAAAGGTCGCACACGTATTGGAAGCATTTTTTCTCGACGAGAGAGAGAAAACCAACCGAAAGGGGAAACAAACTTGTGTAATACTATTTATATACTCTTGGCCACGATGAATCGGAAATCATTCGACGAAACTTCTGTTGATAGACGGATAAGGGTGGGCCCTACTTTCGCTCGCTTAATAATGATTCGCTGCGCTCGTTCATCCGTACGCGGTAAATCTAGGTGAGTCTAATAAACGATCCGATTAGAAGGACGAGGGAAGAAGGTGTTCATCACAAATTCGCGAATTAACGTCGCGTCGTGGATGTGACGGGAGGTCGAGAGTCTTATTATTGGCGATCAGTTCTTCGTTTCCGAAGGCACTTTGCTTTTTTCAATTTCTATATTGCACTCCGATGGTCGTCTTGTCGCACTAAGAGGCGCCGCTCTTCACGTGATTGTGGAGGTTCGGTCTCAAGGTCACCGCACCTTCGACCCAAAAGTTGGGGCGCTCCAGCATGTTCTGCCACAGCGACATCTCGCGTCCGGTCGCGTCCATCCAATCGACGGGTTTGCCGTAATGTTTTCCTGCGCAGGTAAAGGAAATAAAATTCATATTCTCAAGATGGCGGACTTAATGGGGGAAGGTGTAATGGATGGGATGACGAGACTCACCGGTGCCAAGATTGAAGCGTACGCCCCCGAGGAACTCGTTGCTGGCTATCCGGTCATGATCCCAGACTGTGAGCTCGAGGCCGCGATCGGCGAGTTCTTGCAGGCTGACGTCCTTGTAAACGAACGTGTGGTTCCAGACCGGGGAACCGGCGGAACGCCGCACTACCCCAGTCTTCTGTTTACCCGCACGACCCTTGTCCGGCAATAAGTAGCTGCAAAATTCCAAATGAAATTCGTTCGTTTATTGCTGAATAATCAAAGAGGTACTTGGGGAGAAAGCAAACTTGCATTTTTCAAGGATTAGCATCTTACCTTTTGCAGAATGGATCGCAGGTTCCTGAGTGCTTGGCACGCGTTTGAAGGTTTCTCGCCTCTTTGACGAGAACGTGGAGGGCACCACGGCTCCAATTTTTTCGCGACTTCGATCCGCCTCGACCTTCGCCACTAGAGTCACGTTCGCGCTCTTGTTGGGTCGGATCTGGCGGCACGAATTTCAAGCCGATTATCACCTCGCCCTTGTAAGCCACTGGATCGTCGAACGGCTCCGTCTGCAAAATTGTCAAAACCTTGTCTAGAGAGCACTCTACAAATGGCATGAAGTCGTAATAATGCAAAGCAAAAACGGACATTTATAAGATAAGACGTGATTATCGCTGCGGCGTCATTTGAGGAGGATCGCCGCACACGTGGATCGTGTGTCGCGACTCCATTGTTATATCGCTCTTTTTACTTTAATGTTATCGTCTCGAAATTTGCATCTAAATCTATAGAAAAACAAACAATTGGACGAATGTCGTCGGCTTACCCGTTCCTGGAGGGGGTACCACTGGGGCCTCGGGTCGTCGAAAATCTTGTTCTCCAATGGCATTCGCACTTCGCCGAGGAAGTCGTTTCGGCCGAACATGTCCGAGTGCCAGACCGTTAACCACAGCGTCCTCGTTTCCAAACCATTGAGGCTCGTGTGGAACTGAAATGCGATCGTGTGCGTTTTTACTTTTAATCGTTTATCATTTCACTTCCGGTCGCTTCGCGTTTCACTCTACTTTTTTTACCGGAAGCGCGTTTTTGCTGTGTGTGAGTTTTTTTTTTTATTCCCCTTTTCATATACGATGACTCTATCGTAGGTAATTCGTTTTTATTTATGTATTAATTCTTGAAAAATTTTACATTCGTATATCAATAGATTATTTTATTCTCTGCTTGTAATGGCAGACCAACAATTGTTGCAAAAACAGTTTTGACAAATTAACGGTAAGTATAATTATCATTTTAACAATATTTTGTATTTTATTTCTTTCTTTCTTATTTTTTTTTGATCGTATTACAAAAACAAAAATAAATAAAATTTTAAAAGTAATTCATGTCAACGGACCGTACAAGCAAACAATTTAATTTCATCGTACTTTACAGTAATTGGAAATTTTATATTAATCGATATAGACCATCAATTCAAAGCATCGTATAAAAGTAATAACTAATAACCCTATACTGAACATTCCCACGTGGGATCCCATCATGTAAAGAAATTCACTCGAAATTTCGCCTTCAGACTTTGAGATGGAAACTTAAAATTAATGATTTTTCTTTTTTTAATTAAAACGATTAGCAAGTTACGAGTGGAGTACATACCTTGAGGGTTTCATCGAATACGGGGTTAAGAGTATGCTTCTTAACTTTCGTTTTTCGTTTTCCGCTTTTCGATTTGTCGGGCAGTAAGTAAACTTTGACATAACTGAAAATTAAATACGAATGAGATATTAACAAGAATAATTTAAAACCAACTGAATACACACATACACACAGGTAAATATATATATATATATATATATATATATATATATATATATATATATTAGGTTGGCCCTTAAGAAATCTGGATTTCACTTCATCATTCCAAAATAATCTCCGAAATATTTCCGATTTTTATATTAATTCTGTATCGTCCATCCGTAACTTTGATATTACTTCGACCTATATCGCATTTTGGATCGAAGCATTGAATTTGGTCACTCGAAAAAATGACCGTGTACATATTTTTATTCACGATTATAAGGATATATCCTACTAAAATGGTGAGAGGAAGTGCAAAAAAATGATAACGAAGAACTTTAAATATGTTTAACTTTAACAATTTGGTATCAAAGAAATTGATTAATGGATTAAAATTTGCGGAAAAATATCGAATCTAAAGGTTGTAAACTTAAAAAAAAAATTGTATCCTTCTTAATTGATTGAGGGAAATGATGAATGAGTACTGTTAATACTCGCAATTCTATAACGAATAAAACGATCATCGATTTTTTAAAATTGACCAATTAAAAGTCGGTATATATCTCCGATTATTATAACAAAAATAATGATAAAAACCTTAACAAATCTTATATATCTTGCTGCATTTATTTAATGTAATATATCATAGTAATTATAGTCAAAATATCTGGAATTTCATGTCGAGTAATAAGCAATCATAGGTTTTTTAAAATTGACCAATCCGAAGTCGAGATATACTTACTAAGCATTCGAATGCCTTTTCATAAATAATTCCTATTTTTCATTTACAAGAAAACAGTGATTTTTTAATATCCCTGAAACTGCTGGAGACTTTTCCGATCTTTTTTTTTCTTCAAAGAGCATATAGATTCGCCATATTGGGTCCGCCATCTTGAATTTCACAATTTTAAGTTCGGATTCGAAATCGGCGACCCAAAAAACCCCCGAACGCCGAGTTGCAGCTGAAATTAGCAACTTTTTTTTGTCGCCATATTGGATCCGCCATCTTGAATTTCACAATTTTATGTTCGGATTCGTAATCGGCGAGCCCAGTATAACCGAGTTTCGACTGAATTAAGTTACTTTTCCTCGTTTTACATCTGCCAATGTTGGAATCGAAATATTGAATTTATACCCCTTTAATGCGTCAGAACTAAGACGCCATTTTGAATTTCGAGGGGTGTCCAGCCTCTTTCGAAAGCTCTTTTCAAGCAGAACATTTTCCGGGGTCAACGTTCAAATCCATCCATATAGTCTTTCGTTGATGCCCCATATATGTATATATATTGTATATGTAGTGTTGTTTTGTGTTTTATATATATATATGGTACAATACATCATTTCGAATTTGACTGATATTGTGATTTGGTAAAAACATTTTTTTATCGTAATAACTCGTACCGATATGAATCTATACCTGCTGATCGATAATAATCTGCTTTCTGCGATAATACATCTCTGCATGCATCGATATGAAGCTTATATGTTCATTTACAATTTTGAAATAATGTATATCCCAGTATTATATTTGTATGATATCTATAATTTCAAGTACATAATGGTTTCAATTTAGAGAATTGATGAAACTTGATATAATAATGGATGACTCACTATTTGATCAATTAAGTTTGTTAAATGAGTCACCTCAATTCCTTTGTTTGTTTTGTTTTGTTTTGTTTTTTTTTTTATGAAGACATAATACTTAATTAATTATATATCTACTGTTTAATCTCAAATTTCCAACCTTTTACTGCAAAGAACATAATCTAAACCAAGTTAATTAATAATAATAATAATATATAATTTGCAACTCGATAATTTATTGGTTTGTTTATTTTACAAAACCAGTTTTTTTCGTCTTATAATTCCTAATCTATTGAAGAAAGTAAAAATCTTTGAATTTATTTTATTTGTTATTATAAATGAAAAATGTTATGAAATAGGATTGAGAATAATGGGGAATTATTCAGAAGGATTACAATTCATTTATTTTTGAACGTGAATACTTTCTTAATGATTCTTCATTGTTCTCAATCCTTTTTTTTTTAGCTTTTGAATAATTTTCAATCATTTTTCGTTTACTGGGATATATGTCTCTTAAAAATTGTGTTTCAATCGTGTTGTATAACTTATATTTTTAACATTTTAATTTGATGATAGATTACAATTGTTTGTTGTGATTTTAGAAAATTAAGAAGACAACAGCAATTTTATATCTTTTTTTTTTGCTTTTTCAATTTTCAGAATTATAAAATGACGGTATAGAATTCTGATAGAAATCTGAAATAATTTTTGGTTGGTATTAAAGAAATTCTGTTTTTAAGGGCCACCCTATATAATATCTTCGTACACACATCACACTTATACATATATATTTATATATTTCTAAATTAAAAAGATTATACTCACGGATCGGATCGATTTCGTTTGATATCAACCGGCGCCAGGTCCCTGCACTGAGTCACGTGCACCTCGAAAGCCAGCTGTTTGTAATCGTATTGGAGAGAAAATTCGACCTCTCCCCTGACCGCCACCGATCCGCACCAGCGACCCTCGCCCGCACCGCTGTACACAGAAGCCATCGAGTCCGATCGAGCCTAAAAGGACAATCAAACATTTTTGCATTGTTTACACGTATTATGTTTTAGGAATCATTCATATATATATATATATATATATATATATATATATATATATGGCATTGTCAAATAAAGTATCAAATAAAAATCGATACGACGAATATTATCTGCGTTTTACTGTGCATCCTGCATATGTCTTAAATTTTCACCGATTTATTACTCTGCATCCCTTCTGAATTCGTATCAATTCGAAATTGAATTTTAATCGACGTCAAATAGTAAATAAATTCTTATCCGTTTCAATCTTTTTTTTTCTCAATTTATTCGAACAATTTTTAATAATTATTCAATGATATCAATTGACGCGGAGCTGTCTTTTCCCTATTTCAGCGTCGAATCATTCTGAATCCGTGCCGATTCGTGAATAAGTTTTAATTCGTTTTTAATCTGTTTCAATCGTTTTAAATAGTCTTCAATCGATTCGAATAGAAATCTGCGCATTGTACTTGATTTGATTGGAAAAAGATTCCAGTATGTCAAATGAATTGGAATCGAATTGGAATTGGAATTCCTGTATTAAATAATTTCAATTATTTTCTTCATAAAAGTATTGAATCGATTAAAACTAAACGAAAAAGATTCAAAACGATTGAAATCGCTAATGGATTATTTTGAACTATATTTATTCGGTTTAAACGAATATCGCCTAATAATTTTTAATAATTTTTAATAATTTTCAATCGTTTTCAAACATTTTCAATAATTTTCTATCACTTTCAATCATTTTGAATTATTCCAATCGTTTTCAATAATTTCCAAACATTTTCAATCATTTTCAAATGTTTCCAATCGTTTTCTATCATTCACAATCGTTTTAAATCGCCTTCAATCGATTCGAATCGTATTCTGCGCACTTTACTTGATTTAATTAGAAAAAGATTCTCGTATGTCAAAGAAATTAGGTTCGAAAATAAAAAATTTGAATTCCTGTATTAAATAATTTCAATCATTTTCTTCATAAAGGTATTGCATCGACTAAAACTGAACGAGAAAGATTCAAAACGATTGGGAACGCTAATGGATAATTTTGACATATTTTAATCGCTTTAAACGAATATCGCCTAATTATTTTTAATAATTTTTAATCATTTTCAATCGTTTTCAATCATTTTCTGTCATTCTCTATCCTTTGAAATCGTTTTCAATTGATACGAATTTTAATGAATTAAAAAACGTTTCCAATCATTTTTTATCATTTTTAATCGTTTTAAATCGTTTTCAATCATTTTCTGCAATTTTCTATCGTTTTAAATCGTTTTCAATCTATACAAATTTTAATAAATTAAAAAACGTTTCCAATAATTTTTTATCATTTTTAATCGTTTTAAATCGTTTTCAATCGATTCGAATTTTAATCAGTTAAAAAACGTTTCCAATAATTTTCTGTCATTTACAATTGATTCGAATCGTATTCTGCGCACTAGACTGGATTTGATTAGAAAAGGTTTCGCGTACGTATGTCAAAGAAATTGGATTCGGAAACTAAAAATTGAATTCCACTATTAAATAATTTCATTAGTATTCTTCTATATTGAAACGATTAAAACTAAATGAAAAAGATTCAAAACGATTGGAATCGCTAACGGATTTTAATGAGTTAATATTCACTAGCCATCTATTTACTTGATTTATTTCTAATTGTATCTTGTAATCATCTTTTTATCATTTTTAATCATTTTCAATCGTTTTCAATCATTTTCAATCGTTTTCAATCGTTTTCATTCGTTGTCAATCATGTCAACCGTTTTTAATCATTGTCAATCTTTTTCAAACGTTTCCAATCATTTTCTATCCTTTCAAATCGTTTTCAATCGACATGAATCCCGGTTTGTCAACTTTATTGGTAATATTCAAATTTAACAACTAAAACTTGACGATCAACTTCCAATCGGTTTTCATCTAACGCACTATACGCTTTCCAATCCAATCCAATCCAATCCAATCCAATCCAATCCAATATTCGTTAAAACGTTGATCGCAGTAGTGTTTATCAGTATCTGGTGCGGAATGTAACAGCGAAAAAAAAAACAAATTTTGCCATTTTGTCTGCGTTCCCGCCTCGTATATACAAATCGTTCGATATTATTTCGATAAAGACTCGCATTATATTACGTATATAGATTATCGGAGAAATAAGTGACAGAGGGGCCAAAATCAGGGTTAATCCCAAAGCTAATATATATAATTGCGCAAGTGTGACTCACTCCAAGGCTCGAAAGCGAGGCCCGGGTCACCAAATGTCCCGTGTGCAGACTGCGATCGATATCGTCCATTTCCATCGTCGTGCGCGTCGACGTCGTCCTGGAACTGGCTCCGATGATCGGCGTGCTGCATGCTTCCGACAAACTGCTACCGTCCTCTGTAAACAAAAATTTTGTCAAATTTCATATAATCATTTCCTTTTTCAATCTTTTCTATTCTATTCTTTTTTTTTCCATAATAAGTAAACCCCATCAATAACCAATCGCTTGCGCCCTTCACAAATACCAAATGACAGAAAATCTTTCAACAAATAAAATTTTCAACAAAATCATCATCGGTGTATGTACACTGAAAAAAAATTTGTTATTTTCAAGTAAATATTCACTTGAATTAAGAAAAGATTTACTTGAATGAAGAAAAGATTTTCTTGAATTAAGTAAATATTTACTAAAAAGAAGGAAACATTTTCTTAATTCAAGTAAATATTTACTTGAAAATAACAAAATTTTTTTTTCGGTGTATATATATATCGCGCGTGTATATATATATACTACAAAAGTAAAATGTATATATGCGGAATTCGTGCCAGAGACCATTATTTGTTTCACTCTCCTCCACCTCCTCCTGGGAATAAATCTCGTCGCACTCTTTCACTTCGGCGAGCGCGAAATGAATGCGTTTTTTATTACGCCTCAGCCTCATCTTTTTAAATTGACGTTGAAATTCCTCGTGATCGGTCAGTTTAGTCTTCGTCGACGAAAACGCAAAGTTCCAATAAGGCATTGCGGGCGTATCGACGAATTTTCCGGCGACTTTTTCCGCGTCAGACTTTTTTTCCTCCGTCTCGACTCGATTACCGCCGGACGTGCAATAAGGCCCCGAAAGAATTTCCCGCATTATGCCGCCATTTTGCACGCATCCTCGCTACGAAATAATGCCTCGTGTGAATATATATATAGATATAGGGGGTTTACGAGCGCACCTCGCCGTAAATCCGAACTGCACTTGCAAGTGCACCGACCGACGCGTTACGGAAATATGGCTCGCGAGCTACACATATAATACACGCTCCTTCGAGAACGCACTGCGTAATTGCAATGTGAATTTTCAAAAGTTTCGTCAACATTTACAATGGACGTTCGATCGGTAATTTTATTGAGTCGACGTTGATAAACGCAACGAAATCAGAGTTGTCAAACTTAATTATTGTCGCATCGTTTCAACTTGACAATTTTCTTTATAATATTGATTGATTATGAAAGTTGATAAACGTTAACGTTGATAAACGTGCAAACAGTTTTGAAATATCGACGCGATAAGTTGATAAACGTGACGAAATCATAGAGTTGTCAACATTCACTGACATCGTTTCAACTTGACAATTTTTTGTATAAAGTTGATTGTTTAACAAAGTTGATAAACGAAATGAAATCAGAGTTGTCAACATTTATTGACAACGTTTCAACTTGACAATTTTCTTAATAATGTTGATTCTTTATCAAAGTTGATAAACGTTAACGTTGATAAACCTGCACAAAGTCTTGAAATAACGATGCGATAAGTTGATAAACGCGACGCAATCAGAGTTGTCAACCTTTATTGACATCGTTTCAACTTGACAATTTTCTGTATAATGTTGATTGTTTATCAAAGTTGATAAACGTAACGAGATCAGAGTTGTCAAACTTCACAGATATTGTTTCACATTGACAATTTTCATTCTAAGTCGATTGATCGTTGATAAACGTTAACGTTGATAAACCTGCAAAAAGTTATGAAATATCGACGCGATAAGTTGATAAACGCGGCACAATCAGAGTTGTCAACTTTCAATGACATCGTTTCAACTTGACAATTTTCTGTATAATATTGAGTGATTAACAAAGTTGATAAACGAAGTGAAATCAGAGTTGTTAACCTTTATTGACATCGTTTCAACTTGACAATTTTCTTTACAAAGTTGATTGATTATCAAAGTTGATAAACGAAATGAAACCAGAATTAACATCATTTGTTTATTGACATCTTTTTAACTTGACAATTTTCTTTATAATGGTGATTGATTATCAAAGTTGATAAAAGAAATGAAATCAAAGTTGTCAACATTTATTGACATCGATTCAACTTGACAATTTTCTGTATAACGGTGATTGTTTATCAAAGTTGTCAACCTTTATTGATATCGCTTCAACTTGACAATTTTCATTATAAGTCGATTGCTCGTTGATAAACGTTAATGTTGATAAACCTGGAAACAGTTTTAAAATATCGACACGATAAGTTTATAAACACGACGCAACCAGAGTTGTCAACCTTTAATGACATCGTTTCAACTTGACAATTTTCTTTACAATATTGATTGATTATCAAAGTTGATAAACGAAATGAAATCAGAGTTGTCAACCTTCACAGATATTGTTTCACCTTGACAATTTTCATTATAAGTCGATTGATCGTTGATAAACGTTAACGTTGTAAAACTTTAGCGTTAATATTGTATATGTAGTGCCTAAACTCTTGACATCAACATAAGGTTGATTGAAACGTTGATAAATTATAAATATATTCTATTAACAGTTTATATTAATCTTTATATCAACATTCGTTAAAGGTCACGAGTGCCCTCTTTTATCAACTATCGCAAACATCTATCAACTTTATCAACTCTATACCATTGTATTCAACATTCATCTGTCTCGTGCGTTTATCAACGCCGAACTCGACAAAATGTCGCATCTCGCAAGTGCCGGTTTGTTTGGATTCTTGTCGCTGAATGATGCCTACGTCTTTCGTGCGTATCTTTGTGATATTATTTGCCGAATGATCGGACACGTCGGGGGCTCGGCCATTGGCCGCGGCCGTCCCGTCGGTGGCCTTGGGTTTATTGGCGATCGTTGTCCAGCAAGAGCAGCAGCAACAATAAAGATACTCCTTGATCGATGAGCAAGAGGAGGCAAGTCGTTGTGCCACTTTCCCGTCGGCTTGGCAGGAAAAACGCTCCGCTGGGTCGAATGTCGAGTAACGAGCGGCACACGCCATCTTATGCTAGCGATCGCTTTTCGACGCTCCAATTCGTCACCTCCTCGGAACAAGGAAGAAGAAAAGCGAACTTCGTGAGTGTATATAGCTACTGCTTAGAACACCGTTCCCTCTGTATATATATACATATACATATTTAACCGTTTCGGTTTTACCGTTTTCCACATTCAGTGAGTTTTTAGGCCGCGGTCATTTTTCTTTTTTTTTTCTTTTTTTTTGTTTATTTCGGGTCTTCCGCGTTCGGATCTGGACTTTGGTGAAATTTGAATTTAATGGAATTTTTTTGTTTTTTTTTATCGTTTAATTTATTCTTGGGTCTTTTATATTCTTATATATTTTATACATGTACATTATATATACTGAAAAAAAATTTGTTATTTTCAAGTAAATATTTACTTGAATTAAGAAAAGATTTTCTTGAATTAAGTAAAATTTACTTAAAAGAAGGAAACATTTTCTTAATTATTGTCCGATATTTGATTTAGATCTGATATAAATTTTTATATATATTTATTTAATTTAATTTTAATTTAATAATTTTCTAAATCATCTCATTATTATATCGCGAAATAAACTTATTCGATTGTTCTTATTAAAAAAAAATAATAATAAAAAAAAAAATAATAATCATTAAATTATCTTCCTTTTACAGATTGATGTTTTTATTAATTTTTCAAACTATCTATCGTAATGAATGTACATTTCTTATATATTTGCCGCAGTTTCTTTCTTTACCTATCTTTTATTATCATTATCAAACGTTTCGTCATCGTAAATGTTCCTTTGTCGCATACGCGACACATTTGCGTATAATTGATATAGTTTTCGTTAAAAAAAAATGATCAAATTATGATTTTAAAAGTACGAAAATTTATGATTCGCCTGAGAATTTATGACTCCAATAAACACACAGGGGAGCATATACGCCACAGACAATTCCACGATTTTGACTCGTTAAATTTTCAAAAAGTCGTTTTTCTCCCTACAAGAATTAATAATACTTTAATAATGAGTTCAAATAATTTTGACCAATTATCGACTTGGAAATGTAATATAATAATGATGAATCATTTTTCGATAATTATTATTATTGTATTGTTTTTAATTAAACATTTAATTGGCACTTTACAACAGTGATAAGAGAACAATCTATACCTTTTTTTAATTAATATGTTGGATAATAAATAATAGTATATATATATATATCCTCATTCATATATAGTAGATAATAAAGATATATCTTCATCATTATTGTAGAATATTAAAAAAAAAGATTATTCTCTTATCAGTGTTTAAAGTATCATTGTTTATAAAGTACCAGTTTATATTATATATACATATATATATATATATATATATATACATTATATATACATTTATATAAATAAAATTAAAGATAAAAGTTGATAGATACAAGATTGAAGTTAAAAGTTAATAACTTAAAGATGATCTATACTACTTAAAAGTTAAAAATACTTTAACTTAATGACTTAAAAAAACCTGAATTGATTTACTTTAACTTTTAACTTTAGCTTATATATATATATATATGTATCTTTATTTTGTATAATATTAATAATATTTTAAGCAATAAAGTCAAGGTAGTAATTTCATTTTTCATTTTCAACTAATTTAATTTAAAACTGTAATAGAGGAAAGTTAAGGGATCGAACAAGAAACAAAATTGACTTATGTCGAATTATAAAAGATTAATAGCTAAAAGATAAGTCAAAAGTGAACGACTTAAACGTAAATTATTTCTGTTAATATTAATTAACTTATTAGTAAGTTTTAAATTTAATTTTTCAAATTTTTAATTATCCAGCAAACACAACAAGTGACAATTATGTTAAAAATATATCATGCGGTTATTTCTTACATGAATGTTACGTTAATGTTACATAATTGTTACATTGTGGTTGACTGGGTAAGTACTACTCTACTATATATATATATATTTTTTTTTTTCAAGTCTTAACTTTTATCTTAATTTAGTTACATTTTTTGTTGTACTTTATATAATCGTTAAATAAACTATCTGTAATAAATAATTGAAACTTTTTAATTAATCTTTTATCTTTATATATATATATATAAAGTGATTAATTATTTATTAACCAACATTATTATATATATATATATATATATATATATAAATATATATATATAGAATATGGAAAAATAAGTAAGACCGAGTGCGATAATTGGTCACTTATTGTCCCTCCGAATACCTAGAAATGAGCGGAACGAGGGGCCAATCCTTGGTCAATAAAATCGATATATAGGCATTTGTACCGTTGAGAAAGAAAATTAAAGATGAAGAATTACTTTAAAATTGAAGTTACATCTTTGTATATATAAAAGGGGAATATAGTGTAATAAAACTGTAGGAATTATAAATACAATTTTACAAACGTTTCACATTCAGGAAACGGTAAAATTCTTTTAGAGGTCATCTACGATGACGTTGCAGAATGTTGAAAATCACGCAAGAAACAATATTACAACCAATTGAAATATTCCTACCATACTTTCATGTATACTTTTTCATTTACTCGTTGCGTTTCATTGCATTCAATTGTTTTTTCTTGCTTTATTATTTTTTTTATGTTTAGTGCAAAGATACATATATATATATATCTGTAATATAATGTAATATTTATGTGTATTTCGATATATATATATATATATATTAGTTATATATACATATATATTTCGGTATTTTCAAATTCGCCAATGAATATAAGAATATGTAATATAATTTTCTGTTTTTGAATGAAAAATATAAAATGGTTCATGCCTTTTTTGGTCTTCTTATACAACTTAACCTGAAGGACTTTCCGGCTGTCGACATCTTTTCATAACTGTATCTCTGTGTCACATCTCTTTCTCTCTCTCTCTCTCTCTCTCTATTTCTGATCACCGGTAAATAATTAGAAAATGATAAATCCAATGTTACCAATTAAAATACGTAAATATACGTATATGTAAAAATTTAGCTTCATTAAGTACAAGATGCTGTAAAATACCAGAAAAAAGGCTAAAAACCATTTCATTATTCTTTTCATATACAATAACTTCCCCTTAAATTTTTGCGAAGAATATATAAGTTTCTATTCCATTCTAACCCTTTCGTTAAATTACAAGTCTAAAAAGACAGATTATTACTGTTCGACTTTCAAATCGTTCTCTCCGACTGTATATCTCTCTGAATATATTATATATTTAAATGAAAATGCACGTCCCTCGAATTGAACGTCCAACCGCACAATTGTAACTGGAGCGAATTTCGAATAACAATTGAGATTTCTCTCTTTATAGGAATGACGTTCTAAATCGAAAAGAAAAAAAAAAAAAAAAAAAAAATCGCATTTCTACTTTAAAGCTACGAACTTCCGCACTCTTTTTAGAATGAACAGAACTTATGAATCTTCCCTTTTCCTAAATTCTTTAAATATTTTTTTTTTACAATTTTTTATTTAAAATATATTATCGAAATTTACCGTTAAGTGAAATCATCATCGAGTATTTGTAGATTTTTTAATTTCTTTGTTTACGTCTTATTTTATACATGTACATTATAATTATGAACTTCATTCACTACGATGAACTTCAATAATAAATATAAAGTTCTGACATGAAAATAAACTTCAGACGTAAAGATTAACTTCATTTATTACTTAGATGATAAACATATACATATATATAATGATAAACTTTATTTATGAGGGAAAACTCGATTCGTTAGATTTAATATCGTTTGAAAAGGTGTAGGTGGTAGCCCTATTGGCGAAAATAAACTTGATTCGTTAACATGAACTTCATGAGAAAAGCAGCGCGTCATTCATTAAGATCGACTTTATTCATTACCATATTAACTATAATCTGGAAAGGACGAATTTAGTAAATTGTAAAGATGAACTTAATTTAGGAGATGACCTGCTTGGAGATTTCTTTTTGCGCGATGAACTTCGCTCGTAAAGATAAACTTCATTTCATAAAGATAAAGTTCATTCAGGAAGATAAAAATTCATTCATAAAGATGGACTTCAAATATAAAGATAAACTTAATTTATGAACGGACCTTGATTAATAGCGACTACGAACTTCATTTACAAATGCGAACTCCAATCGTAAAGATTAAATTTAGTTTTTGAAGATGAACCTTATTTTTGAAGATAATTGTTATTTATGGATAAGAACTTCATTCATTAAGCTGATTCAATCATGAAGATAAATTTTATTTATGAAGGTCAACTTTATCAGTCGAGATGAATTCATTGATAAATATAAACTTCAGGCATAAACGTAAACTTCAGACGTATAAAGATTAATTTTTCAGGCATGAAGATTAACTTCATTGATAAATACAAAAACTCTATTTATGATGGTGATTTGTATACATATAGATAAACTTCATTTACATAGATAATAAACATATATATATATATATATAGTTCAGTAGAAAAATTTTCTTGTAAATTTTACCATACCAGATGGTATAATTTACAAGAAAAGTTGTCTTTGTTTTATATATATATATATATACATAACTTTATTCTCATGTCAGAACTATACCTATGATTAGTTCGCGTTAATGAACAAAATTCGCATCTTTATAATGTTTATACATTTTAAAATTTCTTTACGTGTCATTATTTTATGTTTTTATTATTTTTTATTAAAATAAAAAATTTAAATGAACCATTTAAACTTATATTTATATATTTAAATTTAAAAAAACGATTTAAAAAAATTAAAAAAAATTTTTATTATGCTTTTTTATTAAAATAATATACTCTTTTACATTAATTTGCAAGATCTTATCAATTAAAAACTTAATCTCGTCACTTCACTCGTATTATTCCTTCATTTATTCGAATTACTTTCTCCGTACGATCCAATTTTGACGAATGCAATCGTATATATATATAAGCTTCGTCTTTCACCGTTTCTCGCGTGATATTGTTCTGTTTTTCTTTTTAGCGCCGGCGAACGCAATTTATTTTAATTGCAATATGAGAATATACGCGCAAGTGCGTTTCGTACGCGAGATCGATGCGGATTGCTCGCTGTTAATGGGGGCGAGAAGAGCGATTGGTGTCTTCGTTTTTGACGTGCGAACGATTTTAACCGACCGCGAGCAACTTTAACATCTATGCCACATGCCGGTCAGATGTATACTAATCTTCAACAATGGTGATAACGAGCGATACACTTACATCCTGCGTTCAGGATGCGGAGTAAGGTATCAAGGTCCTTTTGTTATCGTTTCCTTACTTCGATACGAGAAAAAATAATTATACGACAGAAATATTCTTTTTTTTTCACATCCGACATTTAATCGAAATATGACGAACGTCATTAAGAGAAATAATTTACGACTTTTCGTCATCAGGAATTAAGATCATGGTTATGAACGAAGTTCATTTTCATGGTATAAACTTTACGTTCGTGAAATTTATAGTGTATAGTTTATGGTTACGAGTAAAGTACAACTTCATGAATGAAGTTCATCTCTACGATTAAAGGTCAGCTTCGTATATGAAGATTATCTTCATGATTGAAGTTCATCTTAATGAATGAAGTTCACATCCATAAATACCAGTTCTCATCCATAAGTACCAAATAAGGTTCATCTTTAAAAACTGAATTTAATCTTTATTATTGGAGTTCACCCTTGGAAATGAAGTTCACCTTTATCTTTACGAATGAAGTTCACCGCTATTAACGAAGGTCCCTTCATAAATTAAGTTTATTTCATATTTGAAGTTCATCTTCAAGAATAAAATTTCTCTTTATTATGAATGAAGTTCAACGCTGTTAATGAAGGTCATCTTCATAAATGAAGTTTATCTAGATGTGTACAATTCACCATCGTAAATAAAGTTTTTGTATTTATCGATGAAGTTAATCTTCATGGCTGAGAAATTAACCTTCATACATCTGAAGTTTATTTGTATTCCTGAAGTGAAATTTATCAATGAATTCATCTCGACTGATAAAGTAAACCTTCATGAATGAAGATTATCTTCACGATTGAAGTTCATCTTAACGAATGAAGTTCCGATCCATAAATAACAAGTATCTTCAAAAATAAGATTCATCTTTAAAAACTGAATTTAATATTTATTATTGGAGTTCACCCTTGGAAATGAAGTTCATCTTTATCTTCACGAATTAAGTTCACCGCTGTTAATGAAGATCACCTTCATAATTTAAAGTTTATCTTTATATTTGAAGTTCATCATAGTGAGTGAAGTTTATCTATATGTATACAAATCACCATCATATAAATAGAATTTTTGTATTTATCAATGAAGTTAATCTTCATGCCTGAAAAATTAATCTTTATACGTCTGAAGTTTATGTTTATGCCTGAAGTTTAAATTTATCCATGAATTCATCTCGACTGATAAAGTCAACCTTCATAAATGAAGAATATCTTCATGATTGAAGTTCAGCTTAATGAATGAAGTTCTTATCCATGAATACCAGCTACCTTCACAAATAAGGTTCATCTTTAAATATTGAATTTGATCTTTATTATTGGAGTTCACCTTTGTAAATGAAGTTCATCTTTATGAATGAACCTTAACTTCAAGAATAAACTTTATCTTTATATGAAATGAAGCTCAACGCTATTAATGAAGATCACCTTCACAATTTAAGTTTGTCTTTATATTTGAAGTCCATCATAGTGAGAATAAAAAGTTCATCTTTGTAAATACAGAAATTACCTTCAGAAATGGAGTGGATTTTTATAAATGAAGCTAATCTTTGCGCCTGAAGTTAATCTTTACGTCTATCCACTTTCATTTCTGATGTTTATCTTCACGATTGAAGTTTATCCGAGAGAATGAAGTTGATCTTTACGAATGAAGTTCATCGCGCAAAAGAGAAATCTCCAAGCAGGTCATCTCCTAAATTAAGTTCATCTTTACAATTTATTTAAGTTCGTCCTTACGAATATAGAGCAACTTTATTCATGAAGTTCATAATCCTGATTGAAAGTACCATCCTTATGAATAATAAGATCAACTTTATACTCATGATATTCATGTCAACCATTACAAACGATGTTAAATCTAACGAATCGAGTTCAACTTCAACCTGAACTACGTAAATACGATCGTCGTTCGTAAAAATTAATCTTCATTAACGTCGTAACGAAACGTGAAATCACCAATGATGTTTATGAACGCAGTTCATTCGTGAAATTGCTAAATGCAGCTTCTAAACAAAAACAATCAATGAACCTGATGATGTGAAAATCGCTCATAAAATTCGAGACTCCGATTCGTCGATAAAATTCATGAATCTAATACAAAACAAAAGACAAAAAAAAAACGAAAAATTTGATTGAATCGCATATATCACAAGACCTCTGCCCCTCCTTATTCGAGATTATCTCCCATAAATTGTCGGCGCGGCACTGAAAACCAAGCCAAGTGCGCGTGACATAACGTCCAGCGTAATCCTCAGCGTAATCATTCTTCCAACTTCCAAGTTAAGTTCCACAAATTGCATATCGTTTATTCGAGAGTTTTATAGTCTCGAATCCCCATATATATTGACGCGACAATGGCGAGGTACACATAGCATCGTTAGATTTGTGTTAGGCGCTGTTAAAAGTGTGTCAAGGTGAGAGGTGCCACCCGACTTGGCGTAGGATGGCTTGTATACATATAGGAGCGGGTGAAAGGCTATACACGATGCACGCCAGATATATCTATTCTCATTGATGCGAAGACACTTTTACCTCCTTCCTGGACGTATCTTAGGATCTCCCTAGATCCCGTGACTTAGAATTCCATCGACGGTATACATACACCGAAAGTTGCGTAGGTATATATGACGATGCCTAAGAAGAAGACTCATCTTCGAACTGACTAATCGTGTGATAACAAACGCTCTCATCCTAAAGTTTTTTTTTTTTGGTCGCTGATTGATGAATCCGAACGCAGATGTTGAAAAGTTTTGTTATATTATGATTTTTAGCCGCCATAATGAACGTATCAAGGGTTGATGTACATGTTGATCATCAGCAATGAAGATCTTGAAAGTATATTTCGATCGTTTCCGACAATTGCGTTGGATGTCACTAAGAATGCGGATATTTCATGATCGAAGGTCGCATACGATCGTTTCAAATCTTTATTTTCGTTTAATGTCAATTCAAGAATGAAAAATGTTGACAAAACATTCCGAATGATTACTATCGACCTAAACGAGAAACCTCGTCAATCTTCCTGACTATTATCGAAACCTTCCTTCGTGTCGATACAAGGAGGTTGACGTAAGTTGACGAACATGTAGGAATAATTACCATATGCATTAACATGTTGAATTCCACTTTCAATGTTTGCATCAACCGCAGTCAACTTTAAAGTTAGCCAGTCCTAATGCTGTTTGAATATTTTTCAACGACTGTGATTTCAAAGTTGACAACAATCAACTTAAATGTCAGTCGCTATATTACTAAGTTGACTAAAAGTTGACTAATCGAGATTGAGAGACGGCGTAAAAGCACGTATATATATCGATGCAAAAGTATATATTGGACGATATGCCATCAGGCATCGATTCATCAACCGACTCCGCCCATCACGGGAAAAAGCGAAAGCGTTTTGTCGTGTACAAAGTATGCCATTGGACGATATAAAATTAGGCAATATATATAAGGCCGTAAATTACGGCTCTATTCCGCTTTCATTTTTTTCCCGATAGATTGCTGGGTATACATACATGCGGAAAATGGGTAAGTATGCAGTGATACGGCCGGTGGTTTTCTGAATACATTAAAGATATATATATGTATACGTGGCGCGAAAGTGCGCGAGCTTCTTTTCCATCTTAATTGGTTCTGAAATGTCTGTCCGTATAGCTATATTCGCTGTTACAAGAGAAATTCGCCACGTATACACACACATGTACATACTTGTTTACGTTCTAGTCGCCTCCGCAAAAATTCTCATGGGTGGCCTAGCTGGAGTGTATATATAATATAGAGGCCGTTTTCTATCGTGGTGGTTCTCGCTGTTATATTTTCCTTTCATCCGACGAATAAATCTATATTTGCTTAAGAAACTCTTGTTGTAATGTTGATGAGAATCGTGCAACACGCCCCGCCGACATACTGACTGCATTCTCATCATCAACCGATGCGAAAGCCAGCGATGATTGCGGACTCGTCAACGCATCTGGTAGATGGACTTTCTCAATCGACCTGATGTGGAGAATGTACTTGCGATAATCATTCGATCTCAATCGATATATACACATCGATATCGTATGAAACGTTTCATTACAATAGTTTCATTGTTACGCAATGACAAGATTCATATATATGTGGCGAATGACATCGAAATAAATCGATGCATAATGATAAAGGCACATGATGGTCCAAGTTTGATTGACCGCGATCGATTGACCGCATTTATGTATATATATATGAATGCGGGCAATATAGAAACCGCTCGGTGAGGAATCTCGACGGTCGAACGAGTCGTTTCATTGCCGATTGAAAAAGAAACGAGACTTTTTTTTCTGTTTTTCTCTACGCCTAACCTCACTTCCTCTTTACTGCTATAGTCACTCGCGGAACTTTTTCTCTATACTTGATTTTGAGCACGACGCCATTGCAAAATGTCGATGCTAGCTGTACACGATACAATAGACGACAAATGTTGATAAACAAACTGCGCGATCCTAAGATACAAAGCATCAATGAACTGTTGAATATTAGTGGTACAATGTTGTTGAAACACCAATTATTTAAATTATTAAAATTTTAGTCGATCTTTAAATGCCAATAGAATTGGATTTTAAGGTTAATGAAGGAAACGGAACGTTGATGAAAACTCTTGCAATGAATGTTGAAAGAACACTACTAGCTGTTGATAGGATAGTAAATATTGACCATAAGATGCAAAATATCAAAGTGAACTGTTGAGTATTATAGTGGAACACAAGAAATGTTGTTAAAACACTAATTGTTAATAAAATATTGAAATTTTAATCGATCTTTAAATGCCAATATAATTGGATTTTAAGGTTGATTAAGTAGTGAAAGGAAACGGAATGTTGATGAAAACTCTTACGATGAATGTTGAAAGAACACTAGGATAGTAAATATTGATGTATGATACGATTTTACTTGTATTGTTCACTGATGTATAATGCAACGATACTAAATGTTGACGAAAAATACTTAAAATGTTCGTATACATCAACATGAACTGAGTATTGATAACATACCAAAGTTGATAGAATAATAAACGTCGTTGATATATTTTGAATGTTAATTACACTCTTACAATGAATGTTGAAAGGGTATTAGTTGTTGATAAGATAGTAAACGTTGATGAGATACTGTATGTTAAAAGCATACGAAATGTTGATGAAACATTGATTGTTAATAGAATATTGAAATTGGAAAGTTCAATAATTGTTTCCCAAAAGTCTAGGAGCTGCAACATATGAGAAGTTCTATTTAAAGAAATGTTGATAAAGTAGTAATCGTTGATAGAATGCCAATATAATGCCAATATAATTGGATGTTAAGGTTGATGAAGGAAACGGATTGTTGATGAAAACGGTTACAATTAACGTTGAAAGAACACTACTAACTGTTGATAGGATACTAAATGATGTATGATACGATTACTTGTGAACTGATGTATAATAATACTAAATGCTTTAAAGTTGACGAAACTCTAATCATTAATATTGAAAGCATTAGATATTAATGGGATAGTAAACGTTAATAAGATACTGAATGTTAAAGATAGTAGAAATGTTGATACAAGTGTTATTGTTTATGAATCAAACAAAAGTATAAAAATAGAAATAATAATGTTTACTACAAATTTTGCAGATGAAACATAAGGAATATAAATCGAGTGAAGGTTGATAAGACACTATATCGAGTCTTAAATGTGAATATAATTTGATACTAAATGTTGATGAAGGAAACGGATGTTGCAGTGTTCCCAGTTTAGGGTGATTTTGGATGATAGTGGTGGAACTTTTACCTATTCTAATCAATGAATAAGCTTCTCCCACTATCGTCGAAAATCTTAGAAAGTTAATTAATGTCGAAAGTACACTACTAACAGTTGATATGATACAAACATTAGTTGATAGAATAGTAAACATCAACGAAATACTTAACATATTTACAAATATTAAGGAGTAACGATTATTAATACGAAATGTTGATGAAACTCTTATAATTAATATCGGAAGAACAGTATAGCTATTGATACGATAATAGTAAATGTTGACGTAGAAGGTAATCGGTACTTTTGACAGCATACAAAATTTTCATACGATACTAGACGTCACTATAAATACTGAATGGTTGTAAAATACGAAATGTTGAAAACACTCTCATTGTTTATGTTGTATTAAAATAAAACATGAGAATACAATGCAACGTGTTAACATTCCGCTAAATGTTGATGGAAAATACATGTCGATAAAAATATCAAAACTTCGTGCAAAATATATTAATGTCGCATTATGGGTTGACAGCACTCTAAATGTTGATAAAATACTAATACTGAACGTTGCGGTAGAATACTAACTGTTGATGCACGATAAAATTTCAATCAAATATTAAATGCTCATAGAAGAAATATTCAACACGAATATAGTATTACTATTTATTATTTACTAATTTACTATGGGATGTAAATAATGACTAATATGGGAATGTTGATGAGAGGTACTAAATATTGATGAAGAATACTAAATATTATTGTAAAAGAATAAAACGTGTCAATATTGCACGTTCTAGAATAAATAGAAGGGTAATAGTAAATGTTGATGGAGAATACTATACTATTATACATGGTATTTTGTATGTTATAAATCTAAAAAGCACTTAAAACTGTATGTAATGTAAAAACGTTGCATTTCAATATTTAATATTTAATGGAGAAAAGTACAATAATACAATGATCAAATATTTGTACAAAAAATTGTCAAAAATTAGGCGCGTGCAATTTTCTTGTTTTTAGAGTAATAAGTTTAAATTCCTTGCTTTGAACATAATATATGGTTAAAGAGCATTAAATTCCCTTTAAAATGAAAAAAAAACATTTTTCCGATACGACAATTTTCAACGGAGATATGAGGGATTAAAGAAAATAAACAGATGGCCCCTATCTTCTATAGATATGCATGTTATCCAGGGGCCATCTTCTATAGTGATATATTTCAAGCGTTTATTTCACTTATAAAAATTGCCCCTA
>JAPYZR010001774.1:0-22281 GCA_030522945.1 Trichopria nigra
AACGGACTTGATAAAACAAAAGCTAGGAATCGATGAGAGGGAGGAGACAAGGATGACCAGGAATAAAGTAGGAAAGATAATGTAAGCACGTTAAAACAATCAAAACAAAAGATAGACCTGTTTTGTTACACGAGCTAACGAGGAGGGGTGGGGGTAAGACGGGTGTACCAAAAAAGGCTCGGCGAACATCTTTCGTTACTCCTAATCCGAATAGAGTGGAAGAATTGTGACATGTATAGTGTGAAAGGGGACGAAAGTTTACGTCACGGTTATGTATGCCGCCGAGAGAGAGAGACAGAAAGACAGAAAGACATAGAAGGTAGTTGATGAGAAAGGCAGAGATAGATATAGAGTGAGACAGTTTCGGTGGAGTCGCCTCGGGGCACACCGCGGCGAATCTCATTCCCGGAATACGAGTAGCCGCTTTCCAAGGTGCGACTCCCGTACCTCCCGGCCGATTCACTTGCACTTTGTACCGTGGTCTCGGGAGAGAAATTAAAAAGCAAACTGGGAATTCCTTCTCAGTCATGCCGCGTTTGAATTATCCGTGAAAAGCGACGCATCGCAACGCTTGTAATCCAGGCGGCGCGATCAAATATGAGAAATAGTATTTCTTAATGGCCGGAGCGTAGGATGTTAAGTAATTGAAATCCGGTCCAAGTTTTTGATGTTTTTCTAATTTCAACCGTCATGCTATAATTAGCTGGATGCTCGTAATGATTGCTCGGGAGATTTCGTATACTGACCACTCTACGTCCACTTCGAAATCAGATAATAATCTGTAATCAGCGATTGAAATTGGTATGTGTAGGGAAGAGGTGATGAACTTGATGAAATTTATCGAATTGAGGCATTATAATGTCCCTGACGATTAAGCGAATTTCAAGACGTTTGGAAAACATTGCGTCAATTTCGGGTATTAATTGTCATGTCAAACCATGGGAATGTCAGGGATCCACCGGATCAACAAGATACAAAAACACTTGTGCATATTGTATATGTGTAACTGATTGATAGTTTACTTCATCTTTATGGAATCCCGTTCACCAATATCTCCATCACCATTTATTTTGCTCGCATGTGCTTTATTTAGAAGTTTTTATACTTAGTTTTAATTCAAGGATCAGTAGGAAATTGTTCCATCTGAACAGAACGAATAAAAAAGTTCCTAGTCTATCCCAACACTTGGAAACTGTATCATCTAAAAATTTTCAAGAGCCGAGATCCAAGTTCCCAAGTGGAAATAAAGCCTAGTTTTTTTTTCGGCGTATAGTCCAACTGGTACCATTTCTAACAGATCAGTTCACACGAGATATATGATCTAAGTGCTTTATTCAAGGGTCCCCTTCTCTCTAACGAGGCTATATTATGTTATATGTATATGAAGTGAATCTAACAAGTTTTGGCTACGGCAGGGTCCCGCAGGACTCAAATTCTAGGTTCGCTTCAATCCGCGCTCCATATATTTGTGACGAAGTATTGAATTTTGGTCACTCAGAATACTCGAGAATTGCCTCCTCTCTTTTTATTGAAATTCCACGTTACACTTCTTTAGAGGAGTCTAAAATTGAAGTAGATTATTTTTTCGCTTTTTGAGTGGCATCAAATACTTTTTTCCCACTCAAATGCAAAAGATAAGTTGTCCGCAACACGAACTTAAAGTATACTTTACACGTGAAAAGCTCCTATGGCTATTTCTGTGATCCATTTCATTTTCGAAAACATTATTGTCACTTTTGGCACTTATTTCTGATATCGCAAATATTGGTGCGCAGTACAAACACTTATGTTTGCGGTCAACTTTTTCGCCGACCGTTGCGACACCTTCCAGGGCGAATGATCCTTCGGTTGTTTCATGGAAATGGGTGACAACTAATGTAGGGGGAAGAGTAGGCATGTTCTCAATTTATATATATATGTGCTCTGCATTCAATTTTGAACATGCCTAGCAGTTATTGTCCTGCAAGAGCCAGATATTCTGGATGGCTCTTTCATCGGAGGATTCACTTATCTTGGGAGTTGGCCTCGTCATCCCTCATTAATGATTAGCTCATTTATATGATTTCTTCACTAGTTTGCCTTCAGATAAAAAAGTCAGCAAAGATGTACCATATGTATCTCAATACCTAGATAGGTATGGGAAGATCAAAATCTTACCACGCCCAGTGTGGATTTCTTTTTTTTTCCTTTATATAGACAAAAATTAGACTTATTATTTTCATACAATTAAGACGACATAGTGACATCTCAATAAACTCAAGCTCAAACGTAAAATGTGCTTTAAAAATTCCTCCATACGACGAATCACATAATCCACGAGTGCCGAGATTGATCCTGATGGTCAAACAGCTTAAGAGTGGCGAGGACGAATCATAGAAATCTGATGGTCCCAGATTATCGCGTATAATCGTAAACGCCGTAAACATTGGGATCGTACGTTTTCGGCGCCTTTCGGTCAATTGCGGTAAGCGTTGCTAAACGACGAGGCATTCCAAGGGCAATCCGAAGTGAAATCATAAGAATCACTAGTATAGGGAGTGGAGCGAAGAGTTGGTGGTGAGTGAGAAAGACAAAAGCCACCGAAACCGGGCGTAAAGTGCACTCAACAGTTGCCAGGTACTTAGCCCACGCACTTCGAATTTGCCATCGGCAAAAGGGGAGACACACGCGAGCTTTGCGCTTGTGCTCAGTGATATATGCAATACGTAGGAATCAAAGCAAGTAGCGCACGAGGGGTGCGAGGGTCGCTGTCATCGTTGCCGCTACTGTCCCTTGCTAAACGTGTGTATGGAACTGTGGAAAGAGACCGGGAGTGGGGGGACGGGGTCACACAATCGGCAACCGGGTAGCACTTCAAAAGCAGACAATAAGCACGAGTATTGGAGGAACTCTGCAAGATAATGGATCAAACGCTTTACACGATTTCCGCAAGCCACGCGCCTCCCTTGATCTCGACCACCTCCTCCCCCCTGTCCCTCTGTCTCTCTTTAAATATATTCTTTCCTGTAGCATTAAGGTTACTTTCGGTAGGGCAATTTTTTATAATATATTGTAACGCAACGCTAGTTGTTCTATGAAACGTCATTGGTGCGGAAAGAAACATATTTCTACCGAGTTTGGGATCATATGTATATAAATTATGACGGGTAATCCCAAGACTATTTGTACAGTCGTTTCTCTTTTATTTTATGTACCACCGCTACTATTACCGCCGTCTCCTTTCTAAATTTCCGCAGTTTTACGTTTTTTGCATCCCCTTTTTTGCACTATAGTTTTATTGTCATACCTCCCGTTGTTAGGAAAAATACACATATGTTGAACACGACACTTTGGACTTTTTCTATAACCTAACCTCTAAGAATCGTAGTCGGTCAATTTGGGTGACGTAACGGAGGTACTAATAAATTACCAGTTTATGTATACTGGACCATTGTAATATAAAACGGGGCGTACTTCATTACTGAAAGCAAAGACCAAAGAAAGCTAAAGGATTTTCTGATTAAAATGAAAGTTATTTTATAAATCGAGTTTGAGTGAAAGTAAAAGTTGACGGAATACTTCAACTACTACGTTAGCTGATGACATTCTTTTCTGCGGGATTTTCGTTCAAGTGATCGACCAATTTTCTTTTTTCTTTTTTTTTTTGTTACATAACGAATGCTTCGTGCTTAATTGGATTATTTTGTTCATTAATTATTGTCGTAGGAAACCGTAACGTCAAAAAAAAAAAGTATAGTAATGAGATATTTATTAAACTTTTGTCAAAGCATTTATCAAAGGCTATCTTCGTGAACTTTGTCGTCGAGCGTCGGGTAATAGGCGCGGGTTGCTCAAGCTCTCGTGCAAAGTAGTCCAATAGCAGGGTGAAACAGAGGGGACGACAAGGGAATCATTCTGATCCTGTTTGATATCGCGTGCTCCGTTCGGTTAGAGCATCAGAGATCTGTTCAAAGTCCTTTCGTTTTGATATCAAAAGACCCAACTGCTGCCGAGTGTGCTAAAGCCTTCTCATTCTGTGAAGTCTACCTCGCTTGAAGTCTTTTTCTTCAACTTTTTCTGTCTTTTTAAGTCCCTACTTTTATTTCGTCCGCTCTCTACTTCTATTACTTGTTCAAAAACGTTTAACTACTACGACGTACAATTTAATCGATTTGTAAGAAAAGTTTCATTACCTTATTTACTTCATCATTTATAATGCGGCTAACGTCGAAAATACAGAGTAGATATATATGTAGCAGTAGTAAAAAATGTAACATTTTTAATTATTGGACGAATTTACTAGTGAGCTCATGTACCGCATGGGCACGTCAAGTGTCTAGTGGTGACAAAATCAATATTAAGCGGTAGGAATAAGTAGGATCAATAAATACCAGTGATGACTCGAAGCCTGATGCAATCATTGCATTGAAAATACAGAACGACATTATGACTTGGGAATTTGAAAATTAGGCGACGAATGTCGAAAGGTGAAGCCATCATTAATTACAATGTCTTTATTATTAATATAAAAAATGAATGACAAATACCTTTCAGAAACTGACATCAATATTTTATTATTGATAATAGTAATATTGTTTTAATTATTTAAGGTAGAAATAAAAAAAGTCCAATACCTTGAAAATACAATAATTGTCTAATGTTTAGAAATTTAGAGAATTCAATATTATATTTACTTGCGAATTCGTTTAATTACGAATTACTATAACGACGGACAAGATGATCGATAAAAATGAACAGATCAATAAGAGGAAAATTCGCATTCATTTATACAATTACAACTCGCAAGGAATTTATTTAAAGTAGATCTAATCCTCTGAGATTTTATTTTTATAATTTTAAGTAATGAATTATAATAAAGAATCACGTCAAATCCAAAATGTCGACAATTTAAAATGAATTGTTTTCATTTTTTTTTTTTTTTTTTGCAATTACATTATCTATTCCGAAAAACATTTCGGACGTAATATCCGACGTAACATTCCATGCTCTTTCAGAATATGGTATAATGATTTGCCATTTTTATATGAAACTCGCGTGACATACACATATACTTTTCCGGATGGAAAAGTTTTTTCGAGTCCTTAATTGTAAGATAATATGCAGGGGCGGGAATGAAAAATTCAACATGGCGGCCCTCAAAATGGCAATGTTTTTGAAAAATACCAGGACGCTCTACCTCACAATCTATATGCATTTACAAAAGAGTTTTAAAGGTGCAGAATTCATCGAGATCGAAATATACTAGATTTTTTTTTTAGATTTGTAATTTAAAAAATGTATATGACGATTATTACTTAGCCTAAATTCAAATATTTTATTTTTAGTATCTACTATGATTTTTTCAATGATTTGTGAAATCCCTTCATATTTTAGAATCATTTCTATATTTGTAGATCAATAGTCTTGTACGATTCAGTCATCTACAGATTACTTTCATTTTTTATACATAAGAATTGTACAAAAATTGAACAGTAAAATTAATTTGCCCAGTACTGTAGTGAAAATCTCTATAGTCGCATTGAATTCACGAGCACATCTTTTCACTAGTTCTTGGTCTGCGGCTCGGCGGAGCTTATCGTCTATCTATATTTCGTCACGAATTCAAACCTCAACGTCATATTCGTTCCGTCGCGTCATTTTATATCAAAGTCCTGCTATCAGCTTCGCGGGGATATAAATCGTAAGCCAAGCCAGTCTTTAGAACTAGTTTTCCAATTTTCCGCAGTGAATGAGTCACAGGGCTAATATCCCATACGAGCCACTGAGACCATTTTTCGTCATACTTTTATTTCGTTCCTATCAACTTTAATAATATCTAGTTTAATACTTTTAACCTAATTTAGTTTCAGGTAAAATGCAGTGAGAAAAGTTTTATATCCTGCATCGTTAACATTAATTCCTATCTGCTTTTGTTGAAATTCATCATGTAGGACAGCACCTTACTGACGGGTCCAATCGCAAAATATCTCGGACGAAACTCAGTCTGCAATCATTTTGAACGAATGAAATAGCTAAAATTAAATCGTGCATAAAGAATATATTATTGCTCGGCATTCGTGAGGTTTGTCACGTAATTTTAATTAATACTTTTATTTTAATTAAGACATTTATTCCACGGGCTAATGAGGTTCATTGCAGACGGGAAACATATTGGAAATTCGATTTATAAAGAAAAAAGGATGAAAAAATCACGTTTTTTTTTGTTTAAACAAAATTTTCTCATAGTTTATAAATTTTTAGAAATATTTAAATGTCACCATCGGAAAGAGTGAATCTTAAACTATCAAAATATGTATTTCTTTAATGATTTACTAACAAATTGTGTCTTTAGCAGAACGATGAAAAAAGAATGAAATGTATGCCATCTTGGGCGTTTACGGGTTAAATCGACCAATTAGAAGACGAGTTATCCCCGATTTTAAACAAACGAAATATATGCTCAACTTAATTGGATTTAATCTTACAATTTTTCAGTAAATAGAGGGGGGAGGGGGGTAGGTATGAGGATCAGTTTTGAAAATGTTTATTTTCAATTTTGAAATAATCTATACCCTTTAACTTTAATATAGTTTTAAAATATTATACAATTCTTTCAATTTGAAGTATTAAACGCCGCTAGTTTTCTATTCACATTTAAGATATTTAATAAAATTATTATTTTCTTTTTTTTTTTAATTTAAATTAAATATAAATATAATTATATAGAAAATTTTAAATATATTTTTTTACAGAATAAAATATAAATTTCTTTTTTAATAATATTGTGCACTAGACCGTTTCCGACCAGAAACAGCGTTTCGATTATTGAGTAGCAGTCAAGAAATACAAAATGTTCCAACATTCTTCTAAATACTGATATTGGTCGTATAGAGTTACAAAAGACAGATTGCTAACCTTAAAGCAAAAAAAAAAAAAACGTTGCCCATCAAATTCTGCTATTAAATCGAGTATCTGATTGGTATCTTTACGTTTTTTTCGCATCTCTCTCTCTCTCTCTCTCTCTCTCTCTCTCTTTCTTCCGCGTGAATTACTTACGCAGATTCTAATCTACGGCTTAGCTTGCGCATCAGGACTTAATGGAGAGAATAAAGGTACGGTCTAGAGGATGACATGTCTGTAGAATGGCCGGCGGCGTCATCAGTGAAAGATTTCAGAAAACTGACATTATGAAAAAATAACATGGCAGAATTGGAATACGTTAGAATTTGTCAGCGACAGTCGATATTAGCAGGAACGTGACCGAGCTTCTCATTTGTAAACATTGAGATCTCATCTCCCCACATGGGATATGTAATCGATACGAGGATTGACAATTGCAACGCTTGACGGAACGATCTAATGTAATCCCGATAAAAGGAAAGCCGACGAATTCGAGTAGGAAAAATGCCTATAATAGACTCGACAAAAATCCAAAGAGGATTTATGAGATTTACCGTGTTTACGTCGTCGCGAGGCGTCAGTACAGAAATCTTATGGTAATGTCAAGGTTAATTCAGCGGCATCGATCTTCCTACTACAGGTCCCTCTAATTACGATTACACCGCATCTCCGCAAAATGGCAAGATACTCTTTAAACCGTTAAACTCCATCGAACGGACATCCAAGTCCAAGTTACATTCTCCATTTTCCCACAATCTTCCTACAAGCGATTTTGCAGCATTTATCACGTTCGGCTCCACGCCCTTTTGTAAAAACGCCGGACTTAGCGTATAGTAACTCGCAGTGCGACGGCATAAACAGCAATAAAAGCGAGTACAAAGCAGCGTCGACGTCGACGGTTGATGCCAGACCGGGGGCATAAGGCAAGGATAATACTATTAAGGCTTAAAGAGACCTTAACCTAACCGTTAGTTTATTGGCGTGAAGGAGTCGCAGAGCGTGTCTACATCAAAGCGACCGCTTCCAAGCTGATCCCCTCTCTCGTGCAGTCTCGCTTTTAAGCCGTACGCCGACATTTCCCTCCTGCTCCCTCCCATTATGTCTCTCTCGGATTCCCTGTGCGCAGTCGTTGCTCTGTCCTCCCACTCATTCCCAATGTTTCCATCCTCGTCTCCTGTGTAGTCGTCGCAGTTGCAGTCATCGCTATCGTCGAGTCGACGTCTCCTGCGCTCTCGTTTGCAGGCCGAATCTGTTTTTTGGTCCTCGGGGACTCGCTTTTTTCCACTTTGTTTAGCATATCTTTTTCCCGTCCCTCTCCATACCCCGCTCTCACACGTTTCTTTCTACCGTGATCTTTCGTTTATGCGATCTTGTGGCAAGATTCGTGAGCTTTTTCCGCTACGGTACTCAACACCAACGCGATCGACTGTATGCCTCGCTTTGATGTCTGGAATGTTTTTTAATTTCAGAGCAAACTTCATTCTAGAGTTCGGCTTGGCTTTGTAATTATAATTGTACAAGTGGTATACGATTACAGGAGAGCTGCAAAAGGACGGAGTAAATCATAGCATTCGGCGGTAATAGTTTTTATCCCGGCACTGCAGTATGTAGCTGCTGGATGCAAATGCATTATATAAGCAGATTGGTATCTCCGTAACTGGAACACACCGTCCTGTTATTTCAGTATACGAAGAAAGCGGTTTTTGATTGTATACGACCCACTGGGCAATTTGTTACCTATATAGAACATTCTTTTCCAGTCATTTGGCGCTTTTATCTATCATTGAATACGAGGACTGAACCCGACAAGTAATCGAATGCTTTAAAATTTTCAAATTTTCATCACTTATTGCAGTCAGTATTTGCTTCCAATTTTGGGTCCTTCGGTCCCTCTTTCCAACCACTGTAGCTCATTAGGGATCAAATGTTTGAATCGATTCAGATGTGAAGAAGGATCAGGAAAGATTCACTCGAAATACCACGAATACTCATTTTGAAGCTATATTTCTTGATTGATGGAACAAGTGACTAAAAAAAATCATTTAATTATTTTTTTTCTTGCGTAATAATTGATGATAAATGGTATTAACCAAATGCTAAATAGTATAAAATTTCCTAAAATGTTTAAAATCGGATAATGAGAAAGTCTCGTATAAGTACGGGGTTAGATCCACAAAATAGTACATTATGAAACAATGGCGAGATTAACGATTTTCGCATGTGCGAAGTTTGTCACTCGAACGAAGCGAGTGTTACCAGCGCACTTGTTGGAGATCGATATTTCACACGTGTTGCATACGATATTTTTTAATACGACCTAAGCATTTGCCACTTCGACTCTGTAGTGAAAAATCGATCATCTCTCACGGAGTGCCAAAAATATTTAAAAAACACTAAAATGTGCTAATGAATCATTATACTAAAAAGACTGTTTAAAATAGAATACTGCACTGAAACATTACTTCAAATAGTAATGAGTTCAAAATATTAAACCAACATATCCATTGGAAGAGTAAACAGAACAGTCTGTAGGTGTATGTATATTGTATGTATGTAAAAGGTGGTCAATACACTGGACACACTGATAAGGGCCGTGTCAACAATTGAAAACTTAAAAGTCCCCATTCTATTTGACACTCAACAGACCAAAAAGCGGTACACTAAAATTTGTGTAAAAAATCACCAAAATTCAAGTGATGATAACTTCGTCAAAAATGAAGTGGAAAAGGGAGATGAAGCTTTACATCTCAACCCTAAGAATCGTCTAATTTCAATGACGTGCAATAAATTTTGTGGAAAATAGTTCTGATTATATAAAACTGTTTTGATTTCAGCTCTTTGGGAGAAGTAGCATATGAAAGCATAGAGTACTCTTTAGAATAGTTTTTTGTTCATCTCGATATCGCCATTTTTCGTATTCCCATTTGAAGTAAAACATTGCTTTTCTCTTTAATTGTGAATATTTTGGGGAAAAATCATAATAGGGCTTTCGCAATTTTACAAAAACCAATTTAAAGGTTTTGATGTGCGTATACTTTCTGAAATTGCATGAGCCAATTACGTGTGATAATTTTTTTTTTTTCAAAATGGCGGATTATGAACCGTGTTCTCCAAAAACTGAAGAAAAAACAACAGGTGAGTTTGCAACGGCGTACGATGAGGATCAGATCTCGTAACTGATAAAGAGCACATATGGAAGTACTGAGTTTTTGCTCTAAGTTAATGTCTTACTAATGAGGATTGATTTCAATTTAATTTTTTTGAAATTTGGTGATCTTTTACACAAATTTTAGTGTACCGCTTTTTGTTCTGTTGAGTTTATATAAGAGTTTTTAAGGTTGCTAAATCCAGAAAAAAATTGGATTTCCTCAGTCCGAATAAAAATAGAATTTCAAAATTCAAAATGGTCGATCCACAAAATGCTGCCGAGAATACTACTGGTAACAATGCTTTAAAATTATCAAAAATGATGATAATAGATTATCAAGATATGACGCGTCGGTAACAGTTTCATAGATACATGGTCGACTATTCCACGAGTTATTTTTAAAAAAATTTTTGGCCAGAATCTTGCGAAATCATAGTGGAGATTTTAATTATTCGATCCTTTTTTTTTAAATCGCGCCATTAAGCGTTATTATCTACCGACCATACCACCCAAGTTTGACATCCTGGAAATTGCATGCTCTCCATCCGAATAAAATTTCATTTTTTTTTCATCCCCACCGGGCTTCGCATTTGTTCCGTGAGATTCGGTGAGAAACTTACAAAAGAAGGCGGGTCACGCATGCACATGTTTATTATTCCCTCAGGGCGAGAATTGATAATCAATTAATACGAGAGGCAGGACGTGAGAGAGATAGAAAGAAAAAATCGAAAATTGCAACATGATGGGGAATAGCAAAGGTTCATATTGTGCACACCAATCAGTTTTTAGTTTATTTCTTATCGTAGATCGTATTGTATTGGATATATATAGTAGTCCTCCATCCCCCTTATTCCCTTAACCTTTATTTTAATTACCTCGTTTATTTTCAATTTCAAAAAAGTTCAGTTTCCTTTTATTACTTTATTTTAGCTTCCCTCTCTCGTTCCCCCGCTGCTCGGCCTGTGATGTGACATCAGTTCATTGGGAACGAACCGAAAGGAGGCAACAGTATCTCCGTCTCTTTGAGGGGAAGCTTTAAAATAAGAGAGGGAACCGTCATATTGCTTGATGAATATTGAAATTGGCATTTGAGCGAAAAAATGTTAACTTCTTTTTTTTAATACATTGTTTTCATGTTCAACCCAACAACTCAAAACCATTTACCTTTCATTTATCGTTACTTTGGTCGAAAAGAGTTTAAAAAGTTCAGAATTGCACTCTTGTTTCTTCCTATACATTTTTTAACCATACACGTGACGAGCGACTCGCAAGAGACGCTTAAATCTTATCAACTCCTTGCGTCTAACCGAAAATAGTCGACTAATATTCGTTTCTACATAAAGAGAAATTAACTTGTTGAATTCACACGAAAGTCCCCTGGTAGAAATGAAAACATTTCTTAGCCAATTCTTAGACAGTTCAGATATTTACCATGTTAAAGGCATAGGAGAAATCGATAGTGTAAGAAAAAAATGGATAGATTTCTACTAGGGTCTTCCTTCATTTTTTCCTTTTATGAACAAGTGACCAAAATATGGTCATTTTCTATGAAAGAAACGATATTACTTCGATAAAAAGTTCATGAATGTATCCTATTCATTAGTGTCAGTTTACCTTTTAGGTATATGTAATCTCGAATTTTGAGGTAACAACATTTTTAAAGAAAATTTCCTGAAAGGAGTATCCATGAAAAATTCTGAATCTGAAGGGAATGAGGAATGTTTTATTACATATTCGGCATTTCGAGAGTCGAATGCAATCGGGCGTGATCGCACCTCCCGGAAATTATTCGTCTTCCCAAGAGGTCGCTTCAAATTGTATCACATTTTTCATTTCCCTACAGAACATCCTGTACAGAGATTTGTTATACTTGCTAGATTTTGGCGGCAAATCTTCCAATTTAAATTTAAGATATACACTCCTCACTTACTGAATAATAAATTTCAAAATATATCGTATCTGGTTTGATGTCTTGATTGATAAAAATGTATGACTTTGTAAGAGTTGGTTGTCATTCTTTGGGTTGCTGTTGTCCCTGGTAAAACACACTTTAAATTACGTTTAAGTGTACGTTAACTGTAGCATAAGAGCGATTTGGACCCTACATACATCCGTTGTACATTCCGATATTTACCAGGGACAACAATGGTCTCAAGTATTTTATTGCCTGAAATGCAATGGGACAACAATTCAGTATCATTAGATTACTAATATGACGAACATTTTATTCGAGTGATACGTGAAAATAATGCAACGGTACAACCATTATGTCATGCAGCAAGGACTCCCATACTTTCCAATCATAATGAAGCATGATTAATTGCTTATACTTCCTAATTGTCATATTGAAGGGCATGATTATTTGTTTCTACAATGACGAGTGATGGTAGTGGACTAAGCGACAAAAACATCGTTGACATAGGAGAGTGAAAGAGGGAGAGCGGGATAAGGAAGGCTTGGTCCCACCAGTATACTGATGACGGGGTATATACGAAGAATATATGAAGAATGATGCATGCTTCGCGCCAAGACTTCACAAAAGAAAAGGAGAGCGGAAGCAAAAAAAAAAGAAACACGGGGTAGACGGGCCATCCATAAGTGCGTGACTGCGCTGTTGTAAACACCACACCCTCGCGCGGTCTTTCTGCACATCCATTTTGTCGATAACTGCGTAAAATGCTTTTATTAATTTTATTTTTGAAGGGTCTGTAGATCCGCGTATGACTCCCTGTACCGAGTGTAAGTTGGAGAAAGAAGATATAAGGTGTGCCATATTTAGGAAACGGGAGGGGAAGACGGACCTGGCTTACATTGAACCCAGCGAATGCGGAGATCCGGACCGCATCCTTCTATTTTCATGGGATTCGTTTTTGTTATTTTCTCCCAGAAATTCAATTGCTTATGGTAATTTAAAGTTGAGAATTTCTCGCCATGTCTGTACTGAATGCCATCGTGGTGAACCTCGCAAACCCTCTCGTGTATTGTATACAGGAAATATGGCTGTAATATATATACACTAAGTGGGCTTTATTGGCTTCGATCCTCAGTATGCCATTCGGTTTACCTCACCCGGTATAATATTGGGATATCAGGATAGTTGGTCCAATCTGGTTATGATTTCAGATTACAACCCTGAACGCGATCGATTCTTGCATTTCTTACATAAATATCTATTTCGTAGTCATGTTTTTTGGAACATTAAGCAAATCTTCACGTTAGGATGAATGAAGGGTAGGGATTGCAGCAGAACTCCCAAATTTAAACTCTCGCAAATGTAGACTCTTCTCAAATTTAGGCTAAATCAATGACGTAGAACCTCTCGTATTTAGGCAGTCCATTCCGTGTTTCTTATTTCATTACTAACAAACAAGAATGGTGAAGCAATACTATGAATAAGTGCAATGAACATGTGCGACAAGAAAACAAGTGCAAGAAGCAAATGCGGATTGAAAGCAATCATCAAGAAGTCAAAATTTCAGAGTGACGAAGTGAAATCACTCCAGTCTAAATTTAGGAGGTTCTACTGTACGCGTGACCATAGGACGAAACAATTATGATCGATGGAACAACTCCTCATTTATTCAAGGCAATATGAGGTGGGAAAGTTGCCCTTATTCTTCTTCGAGTTACTAATGAAACGCAGACATTTCAAATCATGTTATTAAGTTTTGGATCATGGACAAAAAGAAGTTATTGGTAGAAAATGAGCCCGTGAACGTACATTCAATTTACTAATATGAAATCTCTTCGACCCTTATAATAAATAAAACAAATCAATTCATAGTTACATTATGTAGAAGAAAAAAAACATCGAATGATATTCCTCCATTTGGATAGTTTGTGACGAACAAAAAAAAAAAAAACAAAAAAAAAATACCGAATTCAAAATTTCTAACGTACATCATGTCTACACAGCTCGTTGCATTCACTCACCTTAATGATATCTTCTCTGAAATCACTGACGACTTCTTCCTTGAGTTACTTTTGGAAACTCGAATTATCATTTATCGCAATCGGTAGAGGAAAAGCAAGCGAATCCATCAAGATTGTACGTTTGGATTTTTGATACGTAAGACACCTTCCGGCCTCGAAAAAGCCATAAATCCCTCTCTGCAAATCGAGCAGGTGCCACGAGGGGCATATCATTCTCATTAAATTCGCAACAGCGCCACAGCCGCGAGCGCCTTCATGTAAATCCAGAGGTACTGTTGGCGCTCGTTGTGGGTCTTTGATTCGGTTTCTATAAACGAGGGTAATAAATCGAGAGATTTAGGTGGCCCTGCGATGCGAATAGGTCTTCGCTGAACCACTTCCTTCGTGCGATTTGAGAATTTCTAGTCGCTAAACCGCTCGGGAAGAAGGCTGACTTATGGCGTTAGATTAGCATCGAGATTTCTAATTTCATTAGGCATTCTAAGGCTTAGATCTTGGCGATCATGAACGACGTTGACGAATTCGTACGTATCGACGATGCGACAAGAATCGACGACAGGGACGAAGCCGCTCCATCGAGGTGGAGAATCTCACAGATATGCACTGACGCACGCACACAGCCATCGGCATCGATGAATCTTCGAGGCAGGTCGCCACTCTTTTCCTCTGTGTCGCCGTCCTTAATAATGCGGTAGGCCGAGGCGCCGCGTATTCGTGAACGGCCGGAGTGCCAATTTCGTCGGCTCGACTTTGACCACGCGCATTCCGAACGTGGGGAAATGTAGCGCGCGTCCCGAGTATGTCACGGAGAGTCTTTATGCCCTCGCTGTGTATTGGCGTTTATCTCTCGTACCTCTTACGAAGCCGCGAACTGGTCGTAGCCGCGCATCAGGGAGGCGAGAGGAGACGAAGAAACTTTTGGCGGAATACTGCCTCTCGGCGCGAATCTCGCGACCTCCCGTGGAAAAAGGGATAAACTGTCGCGAGTGTTGAGCGCGCACGTGTGTGCGATTGTATATAGGTGCTGAAGAGCGAGGGCGAGCGAAAACCAATGGAGTTCCCTCGGCGTGCTAAAGGTTAGGCGCCGAAGAGCGGCCAATCAACGTCTCGCGACTCAGGAACGAACACTGCGCTTCAGGCGCCACTGGCGCTCTGCAGTCGTCGAAACTAGCCTGCCGCTATTTCCTGAAAACTGGTTCCAAGAACAGCTGCCTAACAAATAAGAAACGTTTTAGAATTAATAAATATTGTGATTAACGTGGCGCCTGCAAATTGTACGATAGTAAGGCACCATTTTACGTAAAAACTGCGATAGAATCAATTTCACGAACAAAAGATGTTTCTGTTCATTTCACAATATTCTTCCCTGAGAGCTTCATCGTATCCTCACCAAACACCGATGCTCGGCTTGTGACACTATTGGCGCATAACACATCATTTGTTTGCATCTGTATTACCACGTGGCAACTGATACTTATAATTATTAACGGCACGAATGTTGGATATTCATCGTCAATATTTTGACACCCAACGTGAGATACCCGCACGGTCGCAGAATACTCCGATGTACTTAATTCAATAGAGTTGATGAATATATTTCTCTTTTTCTAGACTCTTTCCAGAGATGATGAATGTTTGCCCTGTAATTCATCTGGATACATCAGAAATTCGGTTCGTCCTGTGCACGGAGAGATAGATGTGTTTGCTATTATCTGAGTTACATCGTACCACGAATTTGTCTGCCATTTACTACACCATCATTTTAATAGTCGAATGTTTATTAAAAGTATAACTATTATACATTTCAGCAAAATCTTAAATGATCGTGATAAAATTTCATATATTTACTATGAACATATGAAGATTTAGAGAAAAACATAAGTTGCGCGCAACTTACTTTCGCGAGTCCGTCATGGAGTCATTTGACATAACCTCTTCCTCATCGCTCTTCGTCGTGAACTACAGACATGTCATTATGGCCTTTTATCACGCCACTCTTGTTATCCTCGAAATGTTGATATTGTCGCTTGACAGCATATATATATTCAATGTACGTTGAGGATACGAACTATTAACTGAAGGTTCTAAATGGTGGGATGTACAGTAATGCTTGTATATTACCATAAAACAGCGATCTCTTAATGTGGATCTGATGAGCAGAGTTGTACAAAAAGTCTGATCGCCGACTAGAACTTCATCATGTTCTTCGCTAACTCCTCACTTCTCTACCTTGATGAATATTTCTTATGGTTACTCTTATTCTGACTTGAAACTTAGTTTATTATTGTAACCTGGTTATAGTTTGGGAGGCAGCACATGTAGCCCTTTACCATGAAGCACTGGATTTTTCATTCATCAGGATTATTTTACGCGGGTAATTATAGTCAGGTATTGTGAAGCAATTCGCGTTTATTTGTCGATCCGCAGATGTGCAAATATTTTCAAAATAAAACATTATTGTGGGCGTACGGAATACAAAGCTCGTGACCTCGGAATCGTTTCAGCCGGATTACGCTGGGCTGGTAGGTGGGATAAAGCATTTTTCAATATCGCATATTTGCAATATTTCATTTGACTGGAAACCGTGGTTTTATAGGTTTGCAGAAACTATCATGAAAATTAGAGGTGGAACATAAAAATTAGAATTATTTTTAATTATTAGCAAGTCCTTCCTTCTGCATGAAGTGGACGTTCTTCGAGTACTTCCTTCCTGTCTTGGGATGAATGTTGTTGTTAACATTTGTCTTTGGCTTGTATTAAGTATTTCAAAAAATGTGTTCCTAACTCTGGAGGTTTGATGATTGATTTACCACCCTGTTACAAAAAAAAAAAAACGAATAAAGCTGTGCTACCCCCTTATGAGACAGCCTTCAATGTAAATTTCCTATCAATTCTTTCGCGATTTTAGGTAATTATGAAATGACTTGAATATCTGGGAAAAGACAAGTAATCAATTAATAATTGTAATCCTGGAACAGCGGAGAGGTCAACAGTAGTACATCCAGTGACGGCGGCATTGTTGCTGCAATCAACCCTGATCCTTGCTTTAAACGTTGCCGTTTCATTTTAACGTAAATATGTGTCGCGTGGAGTTCGCCTTAAACGGGATCGTCGATGATTATTGTGGAGAGAAACCTCCGACCGAGAGTAGCGCACACCTTGCTGCTACTTGTAGCAAATCCCCGGTTCTTTGATCCTCGGCTTGCTTTGATCTCAACGACACCCCCGCAGACGAAACGGAGATCTTCCATACTACGGCAATCCGGCTCGGTCTCTCGCACACCTGCTTGAAAGTTCGTCTATATGCACAAGGAAAGACGGACTACTACATAGGGAGTGCGACAGAGGTTGAGAGAGAGATAGAAGGAGCTCACTGCGTCTCCGATCTTCTCCCCAAGTGGATGCGCTTCTAACAAAACAATTTCAAACTTTTGAATGTGTATACTGCCAGGCATTGTGTGTTTGCCTTGGATAAAACGCGAACTCCATTGCCGCGACTCCATTTTCCACTGCTCCCGGTTCTTGTTCTCCCTTTGATACTTCTTCGAGTACCGAAGGCTTCGAGACTCGAGTCGCGATATAGACACGTTCGCGCTCTTTCGCGATTTTTGACACCTTCACTCGATGATCCTTGGCATCGCGCATTCAAGCTTCCCGCCACTTGGCGACCTGCCTGATTGCTGCCGCGCCGTTTTGCATTCCTCGCGATTATTCCTCGCAACTATTGACGTATTCGCTTATTTTCGTATCCTGTTACGACAGGCGGTCTCGACAAAACCTTTCATACATCAGAATAGGACATTGTTAAAAATATGGAAATTGGAATCGATTGTTAGAATCTTAGGAACCCGTCGCCTGATCGAACGGTCCAATAAAACTGAAATGTATTCCTTCATCTTACATCATCCGTTCATCATACAAGTTGTTATAGCCTTCGGAAGGTTTGGAGTCTCGGGTATTATAGTCAACCGCCAACCGGATCGTTAACGGCCTTCTAGTCGTTAAATCTGATCGATTTCGCGATCGTTATGTAATTTGACTATTTCTAAGGACTCTTGTTGAAGCAATTTAACTAGACACGATGCGTTAACGCGCATTTATAGCATAATTTGAACAAGTAGATTATAATTAATATTTAGAAATCCCTTCAGGATGAAGTTTACGAGCCTCCTCGCATTCTTGATAAGCCTCGATATTGGTCGTGCCCTTAGCGCATGATCTCGTGCTCTTTGATAATTTCGCGCATGGCGGAAGCACGAAAGGTATACCCATTCAAGTAGGCACAGAGGTTTTCAACATTTCTTGTAACAAGCTCAACCCATTATCTATATATGTAGACCCGAATCCACGAGAATTGAAGAAAGTCCACCGAGCTGACATGCCGTCCATAATGACATTCTCATAATAAGAAGTTGAAAACATTCGATGCAAAACAATAGTATACACACAACCACGGAAAGTTGACAACTGATCCTGATGAGTCGAAAATTGTCATTCATGTTGCGCTTGTGCACACGTGGATTAGAAAAATTAATGAAAAGTATTATTATTAATTAATTTCCGATTGAGGAATAAATGAGTGGGAGGAAAAAGATCACGCTCGCTGTAGATCAATATTCCGCACGTGTTGCATGGGACATTTTTTAATAAGACGTGCGCAGGGATCGGCTATTCGCATTTGCCATTTCGGCCCTAGTGTGTAAAATCGCAATTATCGCACACGGAGTGTCCGGAGTGTTAAGAAGTTCATATTGGAGAAACCAGAAGCTTTCTGGAAATGAGACTGAAAAAACTGAGAATATATGTGGACCCGAAAAATTCAAGGCCCTCAATTGATTTCAAGATTGCAATAATTTTAATTACAATATTTTAGTCCTATTCTTAAATAAAGTTAGTCTGAAAAATAATAATTAAATATAATAATAAGTTGAAATAATTTTAAAACTTTTAGAATTTTGTCACATATAATTGAAACGAAAAACTAAAAAAAAAAGAAAAGAGTCTTAAAAAAAAACCAAAACTACAATCCCTGCTCCTTGGTGACATTGATTATTAGCAATTGCTTACTTTTTAATGCTTTAAAATGTCGGTTTTCGATGGCTTTGTTTCAACAAATTGAAATTGTTTTCAACGACTTTTATTTTGAATTGCAAGTGAACAATCAGTTTTTAGAGTGATCCGTTGATCTTTTGGAACCGTACGGTAATCCCTTACTGTGTATATATATGTATTCTGTACCGCGGAAAGCCACAACAATAGATTGATCGTTCCGCATTTTATGGTCGCACTTTTATACGTGGCAATTTCTACAAATTGCGACTGAATAGCGTAAACATTTTTTTCTTGGAGTATATGAATTCCTGCACATTTTGAATCGCTAATTTCGAGAATGATCATTAAATGTTCTAAAATTCAAATTTAAGAGGTTAAAATACGAAAAACAAGTAAAAATACGGTTGTTTCTTTTTTATTATCGGTCGTATATTTATATTTTATATAGAATTTCGAAAATAGAAAAATGTTCCTGTGATAAAGCTCCATCATTTTTGTTGTATAACATTTTCTCGAACGAGCTATGGTTTTCGAGTTATTAATTTACGAATATTGGCTTTAGTGATTTTTATATAAGTCATCATTACCGAAACGTTTTTCTTCCTTCGCAAAAGTGGTGAAAACGTCACCTTGTTTTTTTTTTTTTTTTTTTTTTTTTTTTTTTTTTTTTTTTTTTTTTTTTTTTTTTTTTTTTTTTTTTTTTTATATATTTTTTTAAGTCGGTGTAAACATTAAAAAAATGGGTGTAAACACTAAAAAAATTGGGGTTTACACCCAATTGAGTGTCATTTCGGACACCGAACATATTTTTTTCTGTGAGGGCATTAGGAGCGTAAATATCGGAAAACACCTTTTTTCAATGCCATAGTTTTTCGTATTTTTTACCTCTTACATTTAAATTGCGGTAAATTTAATGATTATTTTCAAAATTATCACATCAAAATATTTACAGCAAATCATATATTCCAAGAAAAAGAGGATTACGCTATAACTTTTTTACCATACAATATGGCATTTTGAGGGCAGACTTTCATCATGGAAATAAACAAGAACATTTTTCTTCGTGTAGATGATAAACAGCCCGCTGATCAATGAATTGTAATTGCTCAGCAATTGTGCAGTATGCCTCAGATCGAATTCTGTTAATGAACTTTTTGATTGATTTGAAATTTCATAACGAATCACCTCCTGCTGAAGTGACTACAGAATATAGTCAGTTCTGTGACATTCTGTATGTAATTGTCCTTCATTATTTTTCTGAATTAGCACAACATCGCAATATATACTTCACGAATCAGAACCTTATTCGTCATACCTGATATTTTTACTATTATTATTATTATTATTAAGATTGTAGGCTTATATTTTTGCAAAGAGTTAAAAACGGGAAATTCGTGACAAAATGTGAAATCGTCATGTTGAAAATAAAAGAATATGTCCCCTAGTAGAAATCTATCCATTTTTTTCTTACACTATCTATTTCTCCTATGCCTTTAACATGGTAAATATCTGAATTGTCTAAGAATTGGCTAAGAAATGTTTTCATTTCTACCAGGGTCCATTCTTTTACGTTTTTACGTTTTTACGTCTTTAAATATGCAAGACGTTCGCTGCGATTTAACATTTTTTATAATTGCATATTAAACATTCAACAAACTTTGAGAAGCTGGTTGTAGTTTTGATGTTTTATTCCTGTTAGAAAGAGGTTCCTCCCCTTTCGATAGGGTTAAAAACGAAGCGAAACATTTTATGCACAGATGTCAGAGAAATCATGATCAAAGGGACTCAACTTATCTTTTAGTCTCAATGCCTCGTAGCTTAAGAATTCATAAATTTAATACGACGGTAAGTCGTGTAATATTTATGAATATACATACACAGGTCATGTGGGTATGTTGAATTTTTATATATGAAAATCAAATTAATAAATTAAATTTAAAATTAATATTGTATTATACGTACTATATATACTATTTGTTATATACTTAGGGAATATACTTATTGATGACAATACATTATAATATATAATTAAATGTTGATACACCTTATATTTAAAATGTATATGTGTGGAAACCCGCAATCACTAATAATGATGTCCGTTAAAGTACTAAAATTCAAGTTATTAAAATAAGCACGATTTTACTACTTTGAAGTTACATACGCTGCAGACAGTTCGCTTTCTCCTTCTATATAATTATCAGCTCATGAGATCATTTCTGTAATTACTGATTCCATTGAAAATTCTATTGGACTGTTGCAAAAATTCCGTTTAACTTTAATATATTTAACGTTCAACCGTTTTTAATATCACTGGTTACGAATCCGAAATCAGAAGAACAGAATTAAAGAAGGGTGCGTTACTGGTAGAAGTTCTGTCAAATTTTACTAGATACAAGCTTGTTATCATCTAAAATTATTGGTTGACAAGTGTATGTAATAAAAGTGTTTATAAAATGAACAATAACTAGATAAAAATAAATAAACCAGTTTTTTGTTACATAACTGTCCAAATACTAGATATCATATTGGACTTAAAGTGGCCATGATTTTACATATATATATCTTGCCTAATAAATGTCCAGTCAGATTATTCAAAATGTGTATATAAAACAAATAGACAAATATTGGATGCATACTATCCAGTAAAAATATGTAGTTTATTCGTTTATACATGACCTCTTATTAAAACTATTTTCTTCTTTGTTTTGAAATACCATACTCATGCAAACTTAGTAGGACGACAGTTTGACATATCTTTCTTTTATAATTTAATAAACATATAATAAAACACCGAGGTGTAAAGCGCCATAAAAATTGGATGCAATTGATTTTCACAGACGTAAATATTGGAGAAGTTGGGGTTGAGGTCAGCGATCCTGTTACATTTGAAGAAGAAGATGACGAACAGACCCCACATGTCCACATGCTGATAAAAATGATATTTGCGAAAGGTTTGATGACAATAACAATGTAGATAGTGATAATACGAGCAAAGAATATGATGAAACTTATGAACAAAGTGTTGGTATACAGGGGGGCTAATTTTAATTTCCCCACTTAAATTCCTCAAATTCTAAGGTAGCTAGAGAAAAATCGGTCGGACAAAAGTTAAATGGGGTAAAGGGGGCCATCTTTTGGTACAGTTAGATTTGACCTTGAACTTTATTTTCAAGGTCATTTAAAGGTCAGACCTTGCCATGACTTTGTTGAAAATATCGTATAAATATCGTTTTGAACGCAAAATTTTCCGCTCTTTCCAAATCCGGGAT
>JAPYZR010001775.1:0-23817 GCA_030522945.1 Trichopria nigra
GTGTTCGGGGGGGGGGGGGGGGGGGGGGGGGGGGGGGGGGGGGGCGAGGGGATAGAACGATTCTGGCCGGAGGGTAAAGGGGGTAACCGCATCGCACGTCGAGGGGGGTGGGGTGCGTTCCGCAGAAACTTGGGGGTGGACAGTGCGCAGACCCGCCCCCACTTTGAGGACGAAGCAGAAGTGAGCTGCTCGCGCAGAAGAACATCCCCACTTGGCGGTGGAAGTTTTGCCACCCCCGAGCACCCTGAAGCGCGATCTCCCTTCGACATAGTACAGTTGCTCGCGAGCACCTTTTCGGAAAGGGCTGCGCGTGTCTACGCTGAAAAGAAAGTTTCCGATAAGCGTGGGTACCGCGGTATTGCCATCACCAACGTTCGCGATTGTGTCGTATTCGTGTGAGATACAAATAAAAACAAACAAAAAAACTGTGCGAAAGAAGTTTTCACTTTTCTGAACTGTATACTATTATTGTAATGGAAGTGGATGGAAACTTTTCGAAATAATTACTCGTTATGTTTTGAATCCTTAAAGTGCGTAAGAACAGTTCAGAGTTTACATTACCTTCGCGGCTCGTCAAAATTGGGAAACCGGGATTTGTTCTTCACGCTCTTCTTAACAGGTGAATTTTGACGACGCTTACGACAATTGTTATAATTTTACGATAGGTACATCTTGCATTTATTAGGTTATGCTCCGGAGTAATTACATCGGTTACCGCGGTTTAACGTATAAAACATACATTTGTGTTTTTGTTATCAGAATGATATCATTTTCATTTACAAATTCAGTAGAATCATAACACTTTCTATTTAACGCGTTGCAATCATACAATTATAATATTCGCTATGCTCGCCGACTCGAATCGCTATTGTGAGGCGCGTCTGTACGATCCTCTGGAATTTTTTTGTTCCAGGGTCGAATTAACCAGCGTACCGGGCGGTCAGAATGCGATGGCCCACCTCAAAAAACGAAAGCTGGAAGCAGAGTCGGCTGCCGCGAAACCGAAGCAACATCAGCTCATGCCATTAAATAGCAAAAAGGGGCAGTCTGTCAATCAATCGAATATTTCGCAAGATATGGAGACAGCCGAAGCGGCGGCCAAACGCCGAAGAAAAAGCGTGCGCGACGACGATGTCCGAAAACCAATGGAAACGGATTCTGCTAAAAGCATACCATTGCCACAGAAAAAGAGAGTATTTCCATCTGGAAATTCGGGGAGTCCGGCCAGGAAAACTAATAAGAACTGCGAAGAGCCTGAGGATGACGAGACTCTAATCCGAGAAACCGAGGCAGCTCTTAAGAGCCTTTCTGGAAGTTGGCCTGGACCACGCGGTGGCTATTATCAACGTGGAAATTCTGACGAAGATAGATACGAGTCGAACTTTGAAAACCTCTTTGAAGAGAAAAAAGATTTAAAACTTTCGCCTTCGTCGATATCGACTTCTTCCACGACCAGCAATGAGGCAAGTTGTTTAATGAAAGATGTATCACCGCGGATGCCGCAAGATCGCAACGCGAGGTTCCAACAGCAAAACAAATACAACGACCTGTCTAAGCAGTACGCCGGCAAGACTAAAAAAGAGTTTGACGGCAGCATGAAGATGGATAATGATTGCGGAACGATGCAACCTCACGTAAATGCTCAAAATCAGAACGACGCGATAAAGAAATTAATGGCCAATAGAAGCGTAGCTTCAAAAGATCGAACAAACGACTCGCACGGAAGGCAAAACGATAAATACTCGAGATACGATCCTCCAGATTTCAACGAATTGGTTGACGATTCGTCAAATGAATTAGAGATCGATATGTCCGATCCAGCGGCAGACAAAGATACCAGCGATCATCTAAGAGCGGATGACGTCGATAAGGACAGGATGTGCAAGAACGGTTCTCCGTCAAATATTTCGAGGCATAATCATCAACATAACGTTTACGGTAGCTATCAACGGTCCTATTCCGACGTGCTGAAAGTTTCCTCGTCTGTCGCATCATCTGCGTCGTCATCCCCCGTAGCGTCGTCATTCTCAGCTACATCGGCATTCAGGCCGCCGAATCCGGAACATTCAAAGGCAAATTGTCGAAGTAACTCGGCGTCGGTAGGTACACCGCCGACGACGATACCACCGATCGGTCCGTATCCGGCAGCGGCAACATTTATCGGTTATCCCACACCAGGACCTGCCATGCCTGCCCCGCAACCGGTATCAAGCATTTCGCCAGTCTCCGACGACAAGCACATGTCCACTGTATCTCTTTTGCAGTTGAAATCTCCCAAAGAGGAAGTGATGCCTGTACAGCGCGAGACGCCTCCAAATTCGATGCCGACCGGTAAAAGCCTATCGGGAATAACGCCGATAGCGAGTCCGGATACCAACTCGTCCAAACAGTATACGATCCTCCAACCGGCCGGAGTTGGTTCCAGGGCTGCCAGCGCTATACAAGACATAGCGCGGGAAGGCGTCGTCAGCGTGGCAGCCGTTAGTAGCACAAACGGCGGAAATAACGGCACGACTAATAACACCGACGCAAATAAGACTGCAAACAATAATGTACCGAATAGCCATGGAAATAGAAGTAGCAATTGTACAGGCAATGGAAATGGCAACAGCAATGGCAACCACATTATAACGATTACGCCAATTACTGCCGCGCCAACGACCACCAGTCCAGGAGCGGTCGGGGACGTATCCACCACTACCGGAACTGGACAACAGGACAGCAACATGAAAATTCCTGAAAGGCCCGGAGCCTTTGAGGGCAGTCGACCAGGAATGTCCATGTCGCCGTCGAGTCTTGGCAGGGGTGAGTATCCCTCTCACAAATGCCGAACAATGTGCGATTTGTAGTAGGTGAAGCGCCTGTCTTTTAAATTACTCGAGCATTGAATTCAATCCAAAACTGATGCACAATTTTGAAAATGATCTATTTAGCTGAGATTGATGTTTCGAGAATAACAATAATAGCGAAACGAGAGAAAAGCAACAAACCAAGTAAACAGTTTTTATCGAACGAATAATTGCCGAACACGTAGCGAAGGTTGAGCGCATCAACTTGTCACTGCTATATTTATATGTAACGCGCGAAAGTAAATAAGAAATTGTTGAAACATTGATGAGAGGTGTAGGGTTGTCTCTGTATGTTGCAAGAAGGGGACAAAAGACATTTGCAACTATCTCGCTCAAGCTTTCTGTCTTTCTACATGTATAAATATATATGTATATATACATACATAGATATAAAGTTAGGGGAGTTAGGCCAGAGCGGAAAATCAATAATTACGAAGCGAGGGGTGATGACTCAAATGGCGAAATCAAGGTCTCTTTGCAGGAGTTATTCTCTTTTCGGGACTAACTACAACGTGCACTTGTTTCTTACATGTATCCAATGCTTTTTTTATCTCCTAATCATCCTTTACCTTGCCAAAGACGGAAATTGATGACACGATCGTTTACCTAGTCATGTTTTAAAATTTTTGTAATGCGCATTAGAAGAATTTCAATCAAAAATGAAATCAACGAATCTCAGATATCTTAAATATCCTCATTAAACGTTTAATAATTTGAAATTAAACAAATGATTATTTTCAGAAAATATTTTTCATTATTATTAGTTTACCAAACTGGTTGATAGATTGCGGTTTACCGGGAGACAGGAGACGTAGGCACCTAAAATTCAGGGCGACAGGTGGAATTCGAGTGCATTCCACGGTCTTGGAATCGCTGCGATGACACAGTGTGTCTAGTCGAAGGAAATGTGGGGTTGATACCACGTCATACGTATAAGCCGCAGCTGTCAGTGGCGGGAAACGTGACTAGCATGCTTCCAGTTCCAAGCCACCTTATTACCAGTCTGCGTCCCTTGACTTTCCTCATTATCCCCTTAGAGTATTTAAGCTATCGTACGGGACGCCGTGGAAAGCTGATTCGCCGCGAGAAAATCAATTTTTTTGCGAGATTGAACCCAACCGAAGCCGAAATGTTTCATCGATACCCACGAATATTTCGCGTGTAAAGGCCGAGAAATTGCTCCAACATAAATACCGGTAAAAAAAAACAACGTTAAAAATCCGCATGGTCCACTTTTGACGCGCTTAATTTATCTCGGAATCTGGAAACTAGGGATTTTGTTTTGTTTTTTTTTTTTTTTTTTTTTTTTTTTTTTTTTTAAATTTGTTTTTTTTTCTTTTGGTTTTTTTTTTTTCCCTTTTAAACGTTCTCGCCCTTTCACTCCGTTACACGCATGGCCGTGTACCTCTTTCTCTCTCGTTCTCTCCGGCTCTCGGTAAAACCATGTTGACACGCTATAAACCTGCTATCGAAAATGCGCATGGTCGCAAAAACTCACCTCGGTGCTCGCCGATGCGTGACGGCTTGCCTATAAAAATCTAAATTACCCAGTAACTCAATTTTACGCTACCTATACGTTCGCTCACACATGCAAATAACGCCGTTTTTTTTAGTAATTGGGCGTTTAAAATTGTACGCATTGTTATTCCGATTGATTTTATCGCAAGTCGGACGCCGTGGTTGTTAAATTAAACGAATTAAAATACCATAATTAGGCGGAATCACGTCAAATGCTGCGAATAACACAATTACGCACTCACTTCGGCCTTACCCTCGCGCCTCATCCTCGAGCCGATGATTCTCGACCTTTGGCCAGTGACTCGTTTTTCCCTTTTCTCGCCCTCGTTTTTACGTCGTCGGCCTACGTTATACGACTCTTTCCCTACTTTTTTCCAGCTCAGTCTTCTTTCCGTCTTTCTTTGCCGCACGGACGAGTCGTACTCTGCCGCTCTTCTCGCACACCCTCGCGAAAAAGGTCCGAGCTTCTCGTTACAAGTCTATTCAGACGTCCGGCAAGAGTCGCGCGTGCCGGCATTCATTCCGCTGACCGGAAATTCTATCCTGCCGCGTGCCGTATTCCCCGGAGGCGATCTTTAAAACCATAAGGCTACTCTAGAAATCGTCCTGGTGGAAACGAGGATTTTTCTCAATTGTTTTACGTCGCAATTACGGATCGAACGGGTTTCTTTGTCGCAATTCTGAGCTTTTTATCAAACTTTTTTTTTTAGAATATGATTTTTTCTAATGGATTATTTTTTGCCCGTATTAAATGGCTTCGGAGTAATAGTAGGTGAATTTTTAATCCGGATTTGAGTATAAGTACATTCTGCACGTATCTACGGAATACCTTTCATGTCAGTAATATCGAGGAAAATCCTAGCAAAAAAAAAAAAAAGTTGTAAAAGCTCCACGTTACGTACGGTAGCGTATGATTCGTCTGGTAATTTAATGACATTGTCCGGTCTTGTTCAGTGAAATGTCCAACTAGTATAGAATTTTATCCTCCTGATCAGGCTACCTTTTATTACTTGTCTCGATTATCGGGCCAAGTCGTTGTAAAAGACTAAGGTCGGGATTCTGAAAACCTCGATAATTAACGGATACCTCGCGGCTTTGAGAACGGCATTAAGCACATTCGTATGCAACGGGTTTCGCAAAAAGTACGCGAAATACAACGCCGTTAATGACGTCACGTATAGTAATCCAATTTACGGGCAGGTCCGCTCTTAAGGACGAGGCGTAGGAGAAGAATTTAAGCAGGGATCGAGTCGCGAAATGACGGGCTGATGAAGTTTCTCTGCCGATTCGGGTTCGGAAGCTTCCAGGGGATCAGGGTCAGAGGGATTAGTACACGACAAAGTTTATAAAAGTGCGATCCCCCAATGCCGACCTGAAGCTGGTCTCCCCTAAAATGTTTGCTCGCTCTCCAGATACGACTCGACGGACTTACGCGAGATGAACCCGCAATGAGATTGATAGTTCGCGATAGTTTGCGACGAGTTAATAAATTCGGATACAACGAGTTGATTAGACATTTATCATCAAGGACTATTTCTAGGAATGTATTTGGCCGGTCATTTTAGACCATTAGGATGATAGCTGCCTTCAACGGCTACGATAGCGTTCAGGCATGGCTTTCGCAATGGCGTTTCACGACAATAGGCCCAAGACGAAAGGGGATCCTTGATCAGTTTCGTCTGATTCTGAATATAGTTCATGACATTTTTTAGAGTTACCAGTCTTTCCCAAGCCATTTAAATCTACTTCGTCGAAGATAACGTTAAGAGCCCGAAACAAACTTCAGTTAGAAATAACGAGATAACAGCCGCTCGTAACGATGTGAATTAGCAGTGACGTTGAGTCGCGAACGTGCAAAGGAAGATCGGCATCCTTTGTTCGGTGGACGGTTATGCGTCGACCGTGGCTTCGACGCTAATCTCGGAGGCTTAAAGCATGAAACCGCTAAATCCCAGAGGCTATTCACAAATACGTGGCAAGCACAATGAGAAAATCTTGGCCGACCGCACGCAATCCTTTCCGTTTCCCTTAGCTCGTCCTTTCCTATTCGCAATCTGGCTACATTCGAGAAAACTCCTGTAGGACAGTCAATCAATCTCACGCTCTGAATGCCTACTACATTCACGTCGCACATTTATCAGTATTGTTCGAAAATATTAGTAATGTATCGGTGATCCACGGACATTGAATCCTAATTGAACGAATAATTGACGTTACGAAGATGTTCGCTAATTCCGATTGGTCGGTAAAATTGACCAGAAAAACTTTTCGTTTTTGCTGCCGTAAATATCAATAAACACGTATGTGGCATTTTCCAAGGCAGTAAGACGAATATCGCGTCAGAATCGCACGACGTTTTATTTCTCTTGATTCAATGTCAGTGCGATTACATCGTTAGGAAGTGACGCGGAGCGCGAGGCGCCTGTGCGAATCATAGAATCGTGCTTAATGGACTAACCCCTGTACGGGGTGATTTGATTTGTTGCAGAGGGCAACAAGTGCCCAACCCCTGGTTGCACGGGGCAGGGTCACGTGACCGGACTTTACTCTCACCATCGCAGGTAAGCTATTATCGGTAATTAACTGCCTATCTCCACTGCACGTTTTCCCATGCCCATTCGGTTTATGCGGAATCGCGGGTAGGAACGGCCGATCGATCAAATTCGATGTAACGAACGCGATAGCGTTCCGAAGATTCGAGATTTAAACCTTAATTTTGAAAACTTACATTTTGTATGCCAATCAATCAAGATTTAGGGTGGGTTTCCTTTGATAAACTTCCGCACTCTTGATCCATGGTTATAATCATCTTTTTGCAAAACGGTGGATTATAACGTAAAAATGTAACACTTTGATCATTTTTTTAGTATTGTGAATGTGTAATAATGAAGTGATTTCTTTACAGCTTGTCCGGTTGCCCGCGTAAAGACAAATTGACGCCAGAGAGTGAGTATTACTTTTTCAGTTACTTAGTGAACTGACGTTTTTTTAAATGTAGTTGTATAGTGCATATTCTTTTAAGCGCGGCAGTTTCTTTATATACACAAGGCGGAAAGAAAACGACAGCAGACGACCATTTCAATGCATTACCATACTCGGAATATGTTTTTATCTCAATCTCAGCTGCTGAAATGCGGTCGTTTTCTTTCTTACGAGACTCGATTTAGCATCGACATCATATCAAGGCGACACGAAACCACATTACGTTGCACAGTTTTACCATTTTATGAAAGCCACGCGAATGCGGTCGTGTTTGTGTGTGTCTGTGTGCGCGTGGGTGTTTTGTCTGTTATTCTTTGTGCTTTACGTTAGCGGGGTAGAGAGCTTTATTTATTGCGTTTACTTTTGTTTAATTTACCATTCTGTTTGTAGTTTATTAGTAGAGAATTATCACCACACTTGGTTATGTTGCCGTACTACTTTGGAGAACTCGAGACCCCGAGACACGGGCGAAGACCCGTCATGCGCACACATCAGAATCAAAATGACGATCTCTGCGATTGAGTATAATATACTTATGTTCATTTTTCACGCAGCGCTCACAGCGGGCGGTTTTCTTTTTCGAGCCCACGATAAACAACCCAAGTTATATTCTCTTAAGTTATCTATAAATCTCATATCACAGATAAAAACACTTTGTCCAGCAATGTTGGCAAATTGGATGGCTTTTCATCGCCGAGTATCAGTTCGAACGCTTTATCGGGCCCATCGCCTACCGAAATTTATTCGAGCACACATCATTTATGATCCTGAAAATAATCCGACGTAGGTCACATACACGAAATATAACGTTACAGTTTGTTATCTTATGATTTATCACTGGATTTGATTAATTGTGTCTTTTCTTATTTGTTTCTCTCTACCCGCTCGATATTTGTGTACGTTATCGATTGATTTGTGTTTCAACCGTTACGTTGTTTATGAAAATTTACTTATGTTACTTGTGTTCTCATTAATTTCCTCTCCCTTTCCTATTCTTGGTTACTTTCATCATGTTCTCCATCCGTCTCGGTTACAATCAACCGTTACTGTCGAGTCTTCGGAAACGTTTGACATAATTGATCTTATTTGGTCTCGTGACGTCGCACGTATTATACTCAATGCTAAAAACAAGAGAGATTCGTATCGATTCGAATGCGCTGTGTGCGTAAATTTATCGACGTGTCTGTAACCTCGAACGTGTCTGGGTTCTCGCAGTTCTAGCGATGCATGAGACTATTTTGAAATGTCCGACGCCTGGTTGCAACGGCCGTGGTCACGTCAGCTCCAATAGGAACACCCACCGAAGCTTATCCGGATGTCCCATCGCAGCGGCGAATAAACAAGCTGCCCGCGAGGCGCGACAGAAGGCACAAGGTAAGGTGTTTGGCGACGGACTCCCTCAACGGAAGCACTCTTTTTAGAATGCGAAAGTTCGACCATTTTTAGCCCACGGTGGAACCCCCTAGACAATTGAAAGCCGTTAAAGATAGATGGCAGCACTGCACCGATATGAGGCATCAAAACGTAATGGCGGCTTTTGCACGCACGTAGAAATCACGCCGTGCACCATGAATTCCCCATGTTTTCACGAATCGTCTCGAATATTGTCAAATCTTTAACGGCCTTTCATCCCGAACTTTCTGAACTTGACGAAACTTTCTTGAATTTTCTTGAACTTTCTGGATCATTCTGAAACTATGTGAAACTTTCTTGAACATGCTGAAACTTTCGAGACTATGTGAAACTATCTGCAACTGTCTGCATAGCTTTGCGGGACGTTATGTGCAATACGTCTGCCGAGAAATTAACCAAATTGTTTCCGGTTAATGCTCTTCGCGAGGGGCGCTAAAATCGTTACGTTTCATTGAGCAATTTATTTTTCTATCGCGAGCGTGGCTTTTTATTTTCCAGAATGATCCTTTCTAGATAAAAATTATCCATAAATAAGTTCGAGACCAACCCATCGTTGATCCTGGTCTTATTTGTCGGTTTTGTAAAGTATACTATTTGTAGTTTGTAGTTTGATTCGTTAGTATTGTTATCACGTAAGAGATTGCACCATTCGTATATTGAACTCCTCGAAAATCATGAATCTTTCATCTTGTGATCCCAGTGTCAGGTATTCCTCCCGAGTATATCAGCACGAATTTACTGCCGCCAACGATGGATAGCAAAATATACCCGCAATACGGGTCTTCGCCTCAAGATATAAAGCCTGTTGTCAGCACGCCGTCTTACGATTATTATGCCTCGACTAAGGCACCCGGTATTAACGTCAAACCTTCCAAAACGACGGAAGAGAACAATACCACGCGGGTGAACAAAGTGGTGCCTAAAACCGAGAATTCCTCCTCGAACATGAGTTGCTGCAGCGCCTTACCGGGACGGGGTCAAGGATCCTCGGAACTGTTGGTGCCCAAAACGGAAGACACGTCTTCGTGTCGAGTGAACTCACCACCGCCGCCGCCGCCGCCGGTCAGGCAGACATACGATTCGTATATCAATCAAGACTCGAATTCCTCGTCCATGTCGTCGTTGGACGCGATGGGCTCGAGAAGTTCGATGGGTTCCACGATTCATCATCCGAGTCAACATCCGGCCCATCACGTATTACCGATGCAGCCCGCCGTCGCTTATCCGATGCCCATGGTCGAGGACACAAGGATGACCCATCAGATACCCCAAAGGTCGCCTTACGAATCTTCGGCCATGATGGCCGCGGCCGCCGCTGGATCCACCACGGAAGATTTGTATCATCAGCGATCGGCGGAACACGCGAGAAGCTACATGCATCCGGTCGGAGGAAACATTACGAGACCAGTTGTTACGTATTCCAATGAGATCGCAGCGGCTCGGGGTTACGAAAACGCAGTGGTGAGCGCTGCCAATCATCGGCCTTACGATCCCGGTACTGCGTCGGCATACGACAGGTACGACACTCAAGCTTGTGCACCTCTGCAACCGCAGCAGCAACAACCCCAACAGCAACTGCATTCGAGGGCCAACATGTACTATTTGGGTCAAACTGGAATGACCCCGGATGAGCAAGAACGAGTCTACCAACAGGAAGCTGTAGCGGCACAGCAGCACCAGATGGCCATGGCAGCGGCTACTGTTGCTGGGATGATGAAAACGGAAGATGGTATGTGAATTTGACATTTATATTGCCTAACTAATTAAATGACAATTTAAACATTGAATTTTTACTTGAATATAGTAGTATATATGTAGTCAATTAGTTTTGATTATAAGTTCAGACAATTGAAGTACATTTTTTACGAATTAAGAGAAAAAGCTCAAGAATCAGTTCAGCCTTTATCATACATTGGATTCTGTATAATAAAATGTTATCCGTTCATTGTATGCGGATCGTGTAATGTTTGATAAAGTTGTCGAATAGTTTTTCCATCATTTATACAATGTGCTTATAGTTTAATGGAAGGAAATACTTCGGAAATTCCTTAATTGTGATTCTAAACATTGAAAAGTTAAATCGATGTATAAGGTACTTCGCACGTGCATAAATCTCTTAATAAAATATTAAAAATAAAATCGGGCCTGTGACTCTACAGAAATTCCATTGCTTACTGATGCTGAAGATATAATTGCTTTTCAGCGAGTTATATAGTTGATAGTTTTGAATCTCTTCCGAACCAACAGCAGGTGCAATATAATTTATTTTTAAAGGCTACGTAGATCTCGTTCTAAGCGTGCAATGTCCAAGTCCAGCTATCGTATCCGAATCTCTTCCGAATCTATATCATTAACATGCTGCATGCCATCATTTACTCATCATTATCATATCGCGTCATCCCGAGAAGTGACCGAAAGGAGACTTGCAGCTCTTTGAATAGCCAATCACTTCATGCCGGCCGGTTCATTGAATATTATTATTATTTTCGGTCAACTTTATGATTAATCGTTGATTTGGAATTAAAGGGGAGTGTGGATGCTACTAGGGCGTAATTGACACTAGACTGGGATAAATGAAAGGATGTATGATTGCGAGTCTCGTATAAATGTTCGGCAGTTTGGGGTTATAAACATTTTCTTAACATTGCAGTTAAATGTGTCACAGTCGCGCAGGTACAGCAAATGCAAAAGCCCGGCGGTCCCCCGACGTCTCCCGGCGGATCGGTGATGGATCTCTCAACTTCGAGCGTCACGTCGACGAGTCCGCAGGTAAATCTTTCGTCGAAAAAACGATAAAAGCGATTCTTACAGTTCATTAAAGACAAAACATCATTACGATAAAGTTCCGGTTAATACACACGTTGTCGGAGTAATTGACTCTCGCTGAACAGAGCATTTTGTTCGACAAGGGCCACGAGTGTTTAATCAAAACTACTGTATTATTCACAGGCGCCACCCTACGGATCGAATAGCCTGAGCCCACAGTACGGAGGAGGGCAAACTGTTGGCGGTAGTCCACAAGCAGCAGCCAGTCCTCACCTAACGGCGAGCCCACAAGTACCCAGTCCCCAAGGCCAAACCCTCGATCTCAGCGTGAACAGACTTCACAGGTGCGAAGATCTCTTTAACTATATCTCATTAGAAACAAAAGAATAAATAATAATAATAATAATAATAATAATAATAGTAAACACGTTTCATTAAAACGTCTTGGAAAATGAAATTTTGCGAGTATTTTTTCAAATCACGACCAGTGCTGGAATGTCACCGTGAAAAATGACAGTTTCAAGATTCTAATCTCTAGATTCCATCGTATTTTCATAATATCGCTTTTATCGTTGAAATGTTCATTTATGTATACATATATACACGTTAAAATGTTAAAATTCCTGTAGATTCGATGAAAAGGTTCAAGAATCGTCTGATTTCTTTAAAGTTGTTTTTCCATCTGCGACAGCGGTGCGCCAAGTCCGCAATACTCGACCGGACACGGAGAAGCGGTCGCCGTGCCAGTTGGCCCCGGTTTTCCAGCGCCCCGACCCATCGAGGAACAAACGGAACCCGTCGACTTTTCGACCGCGAATGAGCCTGTCAACTTCAGCGGGGCTCCGGGGATCAGGCCGGTTCCAGGATTCGCGCCGCCCGGGGTGCACGCAGCAGCGTACAGTCGGGAAAGTACACCCGACAGCGGGGGATCCCACTACATGGACGCATACCGAGATCCCACGGGTAAGTTGCTTGATAGATTGTGCAACTTTAACGCAGGCCGTCAACTTACATACGTAATGTGTCTTGGCTAAAAAAGAGAACCGCCGAACCGTAGGAAGCGCTTTTGACGGTTAGTTACATATTACATCGAGTATTCTTTCATGATTTCACGTTTGGACGACCGTTTAACACTTTGTTTTCTTTTACTTGCTATTTTGAGGTCTAACGAAATTTAGAAAGTACCTTTTTTTTCATTGTCCGCTTAAATCCCTCTAGGCGTCACCAACTAATTTATAAATGCCAATTATTCCAGCGCAATTGACGTCTGCTAAATTGTCTGTGTCTCTATTTGTCAATTATCAATCTTTAATTTCCAATGATTCGGAGAAAATGAATTACTTAGCTCAGGCACCACGAAGCCTAAATCTTACCGATTGACTGGAAAAAAAGAAACTAGGTGAGTTCATACATCTACATTCATCCATCGAAATTTCTCGAATGCAGGGGCGCGAGCTTACGCCCTGTAAATTCGGCAAACGCGTCTTGACCGAATTGGACACGATTCCGGGTGCGTCATGACCGAGCGTAACAATGGGGTGACGTTCAACGGCGGCCGGCGACGGTACGAAGCGGTACACAAACCGGACGGAACAAAGAGTTTTCCCCATGAGATGCAGGCAGTCACACAATCGGCGAATAAAACATCGCCGTCGACCGGTACACGAAAAGCCGGCAGCTTCGCTCATTCTCATTCTCATATTGCTCCATCTCTCGCCTCTTCATGCCTTGGCGCTTTCGAACGCACCTACCAATCCTCCCGGCTCGAGCCCCGGCCTGTACACGTCCATTGTTAATTATCAATATTTCGCGTACACGTAGCCGGGAAAAATTCCGACAGTCCGTCACTGGCACTGGGGAGTAGTTATTGAAATTGAAACATACGGACGCAGTTCGGGGACACGAGCGGCGCAGTTTACCAGGGACTCCCGCAAACGGCGTCAATGTACACAACGCGAGGGTGAGTGGGTTTTCGTGGCTCGCGTACAATTTCGACGATTCTTTTCGGCAAATGCGTATAGATTTAACAACGGTTAATCAACCGTTCCGCGCACTTGGAACTGTGAGGGCTGACGAATGGTACGTGTATTTACGTTCGTTTTTTGGTCACGGAAGAGTGAACGAGAGAGTACATGTGTGCGAGAGTGAAAGAGAGAGAGAGGGAGGGGGAGAAAGTTCTCTTTTTTTTTCATTCATGGTATATGTGCGTACAATACATACTGGTATGCTGGACCACCTTATGGTGATTATTACGATTCGGAAGAGATTCAATTCCATATTTTCTTTGTTTATCAAAAAAAAAAAAAAAAAGAAAGAAAGCCACTTTATGAAAAGCACCGGCGACAAGAGTTTTCTGTGAGAAGTACCTTAAAGTTTGTTTTAAGACGTCTGCGTGATTTAGTTGATTATTTTTCAGTTTCCTCTGTTAAATGTACAATTCTTAATTTAATTTTATATTACATTTATTATTATTATTTCATCCATGATGATCATTTATCAGAGCTCCAAAATTCATCGACGCTAAATAGTAAGTCTGGGACTGATCGTCCCGTGCTGCTGAGTGCTACGGGAGTTCCGTCTGAGATGTCCCAAGCACGTCGAAACTTAGAATTTTAAAAACAAGTTCAATCATCTTATCGTCGAGCACGATCAGGACTCAACGGAAGAAAATAAGTTAGACCCGTTTCTGTTTGTTTCAGGCTACGGTCCCATGAGTCCCCACCCGGGTTACGGCATGACCGGCGTGCAGCCCGAGTATCCCGGAAACACGTACACCCCCTACCCCACCGCTAGCTACAATTGCGGAGGATCGTATCCCGGAGGTCCCGTGACTTCCGGTTACCAGATACCCGGTGGATACTCACCGGCACCGTGCTACAGCATGCCACCTCCTCAGCACACGATAGGCACTCTGGATAAGCCACCTGGGAAAGACGACGGGTAAGTCTCCACGACACTTTCGACATAGATTAATCTAATCGATTAGCGATGCCTAATATCACGGTTCATCGGACGATCGTCATTGTTATAAGAAATTGAATTACTCTTCCTTTTCTAAATTATCACTTTAGGAGATGTGAATACTTGATCATGTCTGCTCAATACTGAACCATTTCGATTTCAATGCATCGTTCGTTGAATCGAAGAACTGACGCTCAGTGGTGCAAACGCAAATTTTCCATATCCATTAGTACCAAGCAATTTTGATTAGTCGACCGTTGTAAACATGAATGATGGAACAAATCGTTAAAACGTTTTAAAGTCACTCTTCGGTGCGTTCGTTAAATTTTATGGACGGCCGCGGTCGATTAAAATATACGATTTACAGCCTGATTTAGACGGGAAGATTTTGCGTGCGCACCACTTTTGCGACGTATTCGCGAGAAGCAAAATCGCGCATGCACGAGGCGCGATTGGCCGAACGGTACGAAGTTACTTTCCGCGGTTCGCGATCGAGTCGAGGAAGCTAAACCGGCGAAGGCGCGCATACCTACCTCCATTTTGTTAATTAAAGTAATTACTCTTCGTAGCGAAAGTGCCAACCTTATTCTAATTGACGTAAAGCCAGGAGGTGGAACGTAGCGGGAGTCGATACGGTGAACGGAGTATGAGGGATTCGTAAAATAATGGTGGGGGAGGACGGACCCATGGTATGAGGGGAGGCTAAAGGGGTGCTAACGTTCGAGAGACTCTTCTCGTGCTGTGTTTTGGATATACCACTTCCTTAAAGACGAGTGACTCGAATTGCACTGATTTTTTGTGCTACTTCCTGTCCAGCTTTTCGTTCCATCCAAATTCATGAATTTTACTTTAAGGATCTTCCATTTCCTCTCAATCATTGTTCGAATTCCTAAACATATCACTGGAATCCTCGTGGAATCGCGAGAAACTCAAACCTGGTATTCGCGTCGTAATTTTATCTCCCGTGGACTGGTCGGGCAAACCCTATTAGGGACACGTTACTGCGAACATTATCGAACAATCCGCCGGCGAATATACGAGTACACGACGTCTCGAGGAATCTTTATTCTTCCCCACTGACGTATGAAGCGCGGCAACCTCATCCAATAGCAGTCGATAGCGATACTCGAACGTTATTAATGACTTCGGCCAACGGAGCCGCCGAGGACGTACGTACTCCAGCGCATTACAGTGGAACCCTCGAACTTTTATCAACGGAAGACTATCTATTCTACGTTACTTTGCTTTCAACAATACGGGCATACGGATCGAATTACGATTTATATTTATCGCGCGTTTGCCTCATTTTTTATCCGATACGCATTTCTATCCGAGAAGTTGGAATGAAATGCAAATAAATTTTTTCGCATATATATGTAACGTTGCTATTCTTTCATCCGAGTTTCGAGTATCCGTGTTTCATCCAAGTTTTCATTAATCCCTTATATTAGCGATCCTTCCTTCCTTCCGCAAACGCATCGTCACTAAATAGCGGAAGGTCGAAGGTTAAGTTGCAATAGATTGCCCATGGAGGTACAGACGGTTAGAATTCCAAAACCGACACGGACCGGCGTGATTGCATTCAAGTCCTCGGCCCGTAACCGGGGGTTGCCGGCAATATCGCGGCGACTGAAGGGTCATCGAGGTTTCTCGTAGATTCCACGAGGAGCAGAAGCAGACCACGTATTCTCCTTTCAGTGCCTTCACCTTCCTCTTGTGTTTCGTTTCCCGACCCCTCCGCTCCCGTTAGGTCTTGAGGGCTCTTGGTTCGTTTCTCTCATGTGCATCGCTACATTACGATCGAACTTAATGCATGAAAAACTAATAACGAATGTGCGATTTGACATTCAGTAGGGAGGAGTTGGTTCGGTAAATGAACGAAGTAAGAAATGTTCGACGGGGACTTTGGTCATCGACGAGCGTATTGACACGTGTATAGTTTTAATATTATTCTGATTGATGATCTGTTCGATGCAGTACGAATAGTCGAAGGCAATCGTTGAGTTTCCCGCCCCGGCCCGCCCCTCGTGGTCGCGATGGCAAGGAGCTGATCCAGTGCCCCACGTCCTCGTGTGACGGCATGGGTCATGTCTCAGGAAACTACGCCACCCACAGAAGGCAAGACGACATTCAGTACGGCCATCGACGAGCACGAATGCCCGCACGCCTATGTACAAGCATAAACTGGCAACGCGAGTAACCGAACAAAGAGAGAAAAAAAAATTCAAATTCCTCGTACACTGCGATATTTGCGTATGAGAGGCATTACACGAGCTTGCATGAGTTTGTCGGAATATTTCGTTAAGACTGTTTTGAAACAATTGACTTATTGTGCATTTGATTTTTTATCATTTCGACGATTCGAGACGACTCGATTCAATTACACCACTTTGAACAGAGCACAGTAGAGCAACATTACATACATTTAGGCGTCGGTGCATACATTGATGGTCCTTGGCGTAGTTTGCTTCTTAAGTGTTTTTTATTCAAACAACGAACATTAAACAACAGCACTACACGACACGAGTCGACTCTTAGTTGAGCAACCTTGTTCTGGATATTATTTAGTGTGTATACATTACCCTGTGGTACCAGCGCCTACTCGATTATTGATATTCGTACGTTTCGTTTGCCTTATATTATATATTACATTTCAATCTCTGTATCTGTCTTTCGTTTTGTGTCTGTTTCTACATATATTGGACATCCGCGGCTTATGATTGACGATTACGTAATTGCAATTACTCGTAACAGATGTGTAGCTGAAACTCCTATTGAATGATTCATTTATCCCCTTATTTTGTAACCCGACCCCTACGAAAAGGGATGAACAAAAATCATAAAATCAGAGATTTTGACGCGACGGTCTATTTTTTTTTCCGGCGATCGGCTCTTTTGTGCCTCGGGTATAGCGGGAACGTTCAGCAGCCGACCTCGACTAGGCGGCTCTGCATTCAACTCTTGTCGATGACCATGTCTAAACGGACTCGGAGAATGCGTGGATCCTAATCTGATAAAAAAATAAAAAAATTGGCTGGCATAAAGAACATGAATACAATTGGCAAGTTTCATTGGGGTCAGGTGTGAGTGTGTTCCCGGCTCCCCCTTCAGTGTTCATAGATTAAGACGAATCTCTCTTTCTAGAAAGTTACGTTACGAGCGACACCTCATGAGTGATCCGAATGGAACACGGCGTTGCCTCTTGCATGCTTTATACACATTGAACATTGGCAACGTCCAAGAATCGCGACTTTTCATTGTTCCCAGTGCGAAAGCTCGCCACGCACTTGGCAAGGGACTTTTTTGTTTGTTTGTTTGTTTTTAGTGTATCTTCGGATGACAAACGATGACAATTACTTGTACCGTCACGTTACGCTGGATCTATCGGTATCATTTTAGTAAGAACTAGGACGTAAGCGGTAATTTGAAACGAGGCCGCAGTCTACAAATAGGCACCTCGAAACGAAACTTTGCCGTAAAGTGAGTGCACGCTCGCGTCTCGGCGTTTTCTTGGCAACGTCGGGTAAAGTGCATGCGTTGTTTTGCTAGCAATTAATTACGGACGTTCGTGAGGTGTGCTCGCCGTAGATCATTGATAAACATACGCTGCAGCTCGCGATTTTTATGCACGTCGCAGTTCGCGCGAATGACGCGAAATAATCGAGAATTGGATCGCGATGCAATTTGCGACGGCGCGATTCAGCGTATGTTCGTCATGGGAATTCCGGCCGGTCGATCGATCGATCAATCAATGACCTCTTTCGATATGTTTTTGCAGTCTTTCTGGCTGTCCCAGAGCGGATCGCTCGCAGATACAGGCGCATTCGCAGGAATTGAAATGCCCGACGCCTGGATGCGACGGTTCCGGCCACGTGACCGGAAATTATTCGTCACATCGAAGCTTGTCGGGTTGCCCGAGAGCCAACAAGCCGAAGAGCAAACCGAGGGACGGGCAGGACTCCGAGCCGCTAAGGTCAGTATATCATACGAATCGTTTCATTGCCGTAAGTTCGAATATATGCGAAAACTCGTTAAATTTCGACTTGGAAACGTCCAGAAAGTTTTTTAAATATCGAACTCGCGAATTTTACTAATTTTCTGCTTCAGCAACGTTATTCGCGGCATTCAAAATAAAGAGATAACGACGAGATTACACGCACGCGTATCGTCAAGTATAGTAATTGAAGACATCAGCTCGGTAGGCAATTAAAGCAAATTCGCGTACGTGGAAGCCTCGTCACCCCGCATTAGGCTTTTGTCACGCGTTACCCGCGCGTATGCACTCAATTACTTGAATTCGGCACAAACGCACGCGTTGCGAGAACCCTTTGCTAAATACGTAAGGAGGAATCCCCGACCGCGCGGCAACCCAAGTTTAATGCGAAGACGCTGACTAATATATCGCGGTTTCCGCTCGTTTCACGCTTACTCTGTTGGGATGGATGTGTATGGTGGTGGTGGTGGTGATGATGATGATGATGATGATGATGTTGGACGACAGATGTCCTATTCCAGGCTGCGACGGGTCTGGCCATGCTACCGGCAAGTTTCTGTCGCATCGCAGGTAAAACTCGTCGACTTAACGACACTTTTCCATTCATTACGATGAGATTACTTTCGTTTTGATACCAGCATAATTAACGTTCGTCGAGTAACGTTAAACAATTCATTTAAGATTTTTGTTAGTGTTGAAATTTTCTGTTTTTTTTTTCTTTTCTTTTTTTTTTTTTTTTTTTTCTTTTCCTTGAAACACCTAGTTCTCGGCTATCTTTTGTTAATTATCCATGTCGCTACGAAGATTCGGAGTCGAGGACGGTAAATTGACGACGAACGTTACGTTGATTTCAGTGCATCTGGATGTCCGATCGCAAATCGCAATAAAATGAGGGTTTTGGAGTCGGGCGGTACTGTGGAACAGCACAAAGCCGTCGTTGCCGCGGCGACTGCGATGAAGTTCGAAGGCGTCAATTGTCCCACGCCGGGATGCGACGGCATCGGACACATCAATGGATCCTTTTCGACGCACAGATCGCTCTCGGGTTGCCCGATCGCGGGCCACGCCGTAAAAAAGCCCAAGTTCGAGGACATGTCGTCGATGTACAGCAAAGGAATAACCGGTAAGAGAATCTAGAAAAGTAGTCATTTAGGAATTGAGATATTATCAAACAAACCCCCATCCCGACCAAAAATAAAATATGAAAATATCTTAGCCTTTCAAATTCAATGTCTTCCATATCGTCGGGTCGTCATGAATAAATTAAAAAATGCCTATAGAATGACGATTGGACTGTGGAAATATAAAAAAAATTTGTTTACATTGAATTTCAGTTGTCCGTTTGTTAATCTAAGTATAACATGTGCATATTTGACCCCGATCTTGACCTTGTGCTATGCCACGCTCTGCTCTCTGCTCTTTGCGCAATGATGTGCTGTCATACCAATGAGGTTCACCATCCTTTCTTTCCTCGCTCCCCACGAACTGATCCCTGCAAGTCACTCGTATCCCATCGCACTCAGCTTTCTTCTCCATTCAATTTCCAAGCGACGATTCAGGTGGCATTCGTGGCACAATTATTGTCGGCTCGATACTGTCCAGGCGAGATACGTATTTAGGAACGATGCAAGTAAAAATTGACAAAAAGTGTCGAAATTAACCGACACCTGAATCGAACATCCGTCGTTCCCGATTCGTGCCTGATCCTTACGATAAATCCACCGTTCCGACGTCCGTACGAGAAAACGATGTAAACCTAAAACAAAGCAACGCCAATGTGATGAAAAATAATCTATTCTGATTTATTCTTGGATCACGATCAGCTCCTTTCCTGTCATTGAGCTTTGAGGAGAACATTTACTTTTGAAGGTAAGGGACTGACGTACTCGCCTTGTTTCTATGTGTTTTCTTTTCGGTGTTACATAAAGAACCTTAAACACGATATTCTCTTACTTACGAAAATCGATGTCCGAGTGTTGCAAGCTTTGTTCGTCGAATCGATAATCGTACGAGTCGATCGAACTCGTCGATTCGCAGATAAGCCACGTGTACAGCGTAGCACGGCGAAATGAATCGCGCTAAAAGCCAGCACTCGGTTATCACCCTTCATTCTTAAACTGTCTGGTATGATGGCACCTCACGCAATTCCTTATTTCCTCGACGACGACGACGACGGTGCCCGACGGCGTCCTTCGATGCTGGCATTCCGTAGCTTTTCATCGAGCATTTCATTTCATCGACAATTTCGCTGCGAGAAATTAATGCGAGAAAGCCCGAAGGATGCCACGCGCACACGTCGAGATGCGCAGAGTTTCGTAGCGATTCGTTAAATCAAAAATGCTCGGCCGACGATCCCACGTCGCTTCGCGCGACTCGAACTGGACGAACCGACGACGACGACGAGCATTTTATAAGCGATCAGATACCGACGACGATCACGGCCGGGCATTTTTGACAGAGTCAGCCAGGTCAAGGCTCGTGGGAATAGAATAAGAGCACTTTATAGGAGGTCTTTCGGCGCTTGTGTATTAAAAGCAGTAATTGTATCTCGTTCAGGGGTGGAAGCCGGTGGTCCGGGTCAGAGCGCTGCAATTGGTCCTGTTCAGGTGATCACGAGCGGTAGCGGGGCCGCCGGCGGCCAGGGCGAGGATCTTTACACACTGGAGGCCGAGATCACGGAGCTCCAGAGGGAGAACGCTCGGGTCGAGTCGCAGGTGCTGCGCCTGCGCTCCGACATTACCGCCATGGAGCATCAGCTGAAACACGGGGAAAAGGTGAGTGCCGCGCAATGCTCAGTCGGTAAGGAACCATTGGTTGATTAACGCGCGAATGCTTCTTTACATCGAACGGGAATATGCCGGCTGACGGTCAAAGGAATCGCGAATACGAGAGAATAAACCATCAATAATATAGCGTGAATGACGATGCCACCGTGCCAGACAATGTTGACGAAAGAGATAAACGTTAGAGTATAATAAACTGCCCCCGCATACCCGTCTGATGTGTCCTGACCCGTCTTCTCCTCAACTTTTCCAGGACACCGCCGTCATATCGCAGCGCAACAATAACCTGAACGAGTATTACCAGTCGCTGAGGGACAACATGATCACGCTGCTGGAACACGTGCGGATCCCCAACGCTCCGGGAGCTCCGCAGGAGAAGATGGGCCACGAGAATTTCGACAGTTACCTGACGAAACTCCAGACTTTGTGCACGGCCGACGGTTACTGCGCCGACGACAGCCAACGGCCGATATACGACACCGTCAAGTCTGCCATGCAGGACTTTACGGTGCTACCGACACCTATCTGAGACTATCCCTAGTATTATCAGGACTAAGGGACGGCCGGTCGCGAACGTACCGATCGGAGGTAGCGTCGGCCGAGTGCGAAGACTGCAGCGCGGCGAACGCAGCGGCGGACATTGTTGTCCGATCCCGCGGACTTTTATTCGTTATCTCCGACTCGAAAACCCCAGGGATGAGCTCTTGTATGGGGGACTCCCTCAAAGTCGCCGGTAAGTTACCGTTGGTCGGACGCGACCCTCTCGACTGGCGGGAATAATCGATGAGAGAGCTGGTTTCGCTACTGTTTCGCTACGGATAACAGGCGAACAATGACTCGACGACCGCGAATGCATGTAAAAACAAGCAGAGAGACAATGTAGCAGGTGCGTAGGGAAGGGAGAAAAATTAAGTGCGCGGCAACGACGAGGGTACACGAGGGACTGCCGCGCGAAGATCGAAAACGACCTTTTGTACATAAGCACAGTGCCGCGTATCGTGATCGGTTACGCGACTCGTAAATTGTACATATGCGACGATAGGTGAAGTAACTCATAAGTCGTTTATATTATTCGAATTAAGAAATAAGGAAAAATGAAAGACGTTATACGGTTACGTAATAAGGCATGTAAAAAAAAAAGAAGAAGAAGAGGAAAAGAAACTGGTAGCCTAGCTGTATATCGACCCAACTTGCGCTTAGAATTATCATGTAACTATTACTAATTACCGTTTCCTACTCCCTCCTCATCCCCCTCCCTCCCCCCTCTCCATTCACGTTACCGCTGTTTACTGTCGCGGCTACGTCCGCTGCTTCGATTATTCCCCTATCGCTATCACCGCATTATCCATTGACACGAGCCACAGGCTGCTTATCATTACGAGAAAGGGGAAAAGGGATAAATGAAAAAAGAACGACTCCAATCAAAGGATATGTTTCGTATTAATGCCGGATGAGCGCAAATGTGGTGTCCATAGGGTTTGTACATAGAATTACGCGGTAAGCGAGCGAAATTTCCCAAAGTTGTGTACGTAGCGAGAAATTGGAAAGGATTGGAGAGAGCGAATTCGTTGGTGGTTTTTTTCGTTTGTTTCGGACCTTTTCAATACCGACTGTACGCGATTTGTTGTCGATTCGAGCGGTCATTTCGTCGGGTGAGTTTTTTCCCATCAAAAAGTCGCGAATCGATCGTCTCGAGCCGAGAGACCGGCAATGTGCAATATATGAACCCGCAGCGATCCGGAAGCATCGACGTAGGTACATCGGGCCGAGTGACCGTCGACGAAACGATCGATTGGGGTAAAGATGCACTTTTTTCGAATGAAATTTTCGACATTGTTATCCGCGCAAAAACTTATTACGTCATCGTCACGACCGTTCGCACCACCAGTTTTCATTAAACTCGACTTTCTTTTTCTCAGCGTCTATGCCTACCAGAAAAAAGGGGTTTGTTTAAGATTAATGAACCGTTTGTAGGAATTGTCAAAAAGAGAAAAAAAAGAAGAACAATTGTTCATTTCAGTCCGTCGATAATTCTATTACTGTTGAATTTGACTTGCATCAAAATATATCTTTGTTTTATTTAAAAAGATAAGTTATAGAAATATTTCGTGACGATACGTAAACGTTTTGCATTATACAAACCCTTTTTTCAGAGCTGTCCGTAATTCCATTAGGAATTTTGGTAATTCTCAACTTTTTTTATGTGCCTTTTAATCTATGCTTGGACTAAGTATTGGATAATGCATTGGAACTGATTCAGGCGGCGGCAGAAAACGAATTCGTTTAAGCGAATCGGTACGAATTCTTCGATACAACTTTTCAATTCATTTCAATGCCTTTTAATTCGGATTCAACATGTGAATCCGAAACTAATGTCCGTACATTAAATTGCATGCATTTCAATTCATATTAATTCATAAATTATCATTAACCGACGATAAAAATTACTTAACCCCTTGACAGTGTAAGACAATTTTACTATTTTGGCCAAAAGTGCGTTGACAAAAATTCCATCGGAATAGCTTGAAACTTGTTACTCGGAGGTTTTCGA
>JAPYZR010001776.1:0-19718 GCA_030522945.1 Trichopria nigra
TTTTTTTTTTTTTTTTTTCTAATCGCTACATCGTTTATATTTGTGGGGTACGGGAGGAAGAGAACACAGCCCATCGTTCAGGTACTCAATTTTCTTTCTCGCGTCATAACTTCGCCGAGTACATTCCCCCTATATTGATCTCACACGATTAAAACTGAATAGCGAGCGCGCAGTGGTATCGATAATTCATTTTTTCCCTACTTTTTTTTTGTGGCCAACGCTGGTTTCCTCTTTTCAGGAAGTAGCAATATCGTTGACACGTGTTAAAACTGTGATATTTATGTCAGTGCGTCTTTTTTATATTCCTGAAACAAGACTACTTCTCGAAATGAACTATCATTTTTATTCTCAATGGGTTCGGATTCGTACAAACTTATTCGTACCCGTATCTATTTAAAAAATCGTCGATATCGATAAACAATGAGGTAAGAACATCGCGTCGTGTCAATCGTCAATTACCATTTCCTTTTTGTGTAAAATATAGAACAATAGTAAAGAAAAATGCAACTCGTAATACGAGTGACCTCCCCTTTTACGAAAAAAAAAAAAAAAAAAAACAGAAAAAGAAAAAAGAACACACAAAAATCATCGTCGACACGATCAGTCATTACATAATTCGTAAGTACATTAATCGATTAATCGGAACAATTTATCACTTTATAATAGTACTCAAAGATAACTTTTTCCCACTATTTGGTAAATAGTTCGTAGACCTCGCTACTCATTCACGATCCAGATATCTTTCTCGCTCGTAAAGGAGGGAGAACTGTTTACACACTGCAAATAATCCTTTTGGGTGAAAATTTACACGACTTCTTAACCCTCCAACTAATCTTTTAATGAACGCCATTGTTTACGAAGGCCCGACTTTTGGTGTACACTACAATGACAAAAATAAATATTTAGTTAAAAAAAAAAAAAAAAGTTTCAGCTGTGCTTTTATTTCTACTCACAAGTTCACCACGGAACTTTCGGCTGTAATCAAAAGTCCCTTGTTTCATTCACGGTCTCGTCCTCCCGGCCTGCCCTGCAAGCGGAAATGGATTGAAGCAACGAATGCGCTCATTCACAAGAATTAAAAGGAGTTGAGGAGTATTCATTTGAATACTTCTGAATCCCTCTTAATCCCTTTTCATCCCCGTGAATGCGCGCTTTTATGGCTTGAATCCATTTCCGTTTACTGGGTGGAGACACACTTCTGTATTTATTTATTTATAAATACAAGTTTCTTACTACGCCAATGGTCAGGTGGTTCAGATCCCACATTCGTAAATGGTCTTGTCGCGAATTGGTCCCGTAAGGGTTCACAAATATCGACGTTAAATAAGCAAACAAAAGGAAACAAACAAACGTAAATGAGCAAATCGTATTATACCTAGCAAGGGCCTGCCAGAGCTTGGTCGTCTCCTGGTCTACTTGGATGTCGGAGCAGTTGCTCTCTGGGGTGTCCATCCTGTCGATAAGACTGTTGTCCGGTGTACTTCGCTTGGAGCTCTCGTAGCTGTTTTCGAGCCTCCTCCTTTTGTTGACGGTCATATCGTAACCGTTCTCCTCGCCGTCTGTTGCAGGATCCTCCCGGTCGTCCCGGTCTTCGATCTCCAGCCTATCAGGATCCGAGCTGTTGGAACACGTATCGTCGTCCAGCTCGGTCTTGACGTTACCTGGCTCGACAGGTTGTTCCTGGCGCAGCTCGAGGTGGTGCGTTTGCGTCTGAGGTATGACATTTTGATTAATGCTGGCCGGGGAGTTTGGCTCGTCGTTGAACAGCGTTTTGTTCAGCTGCAGAAACGACTGAAGCGGACTCAAGTCCGTTGCTTTGGCAGTGGTGAAAGACTTTTCCTGAAAAAAAAAAAAAAAAAAAAATCAATCGCAACGATAAATCAAATTGAAAAGACTTAATTTTTGAAATGTGCCTTTAAAATAAAATGTAATCAATCCTAAATCAAATATTAACGAATGAAAGAAGGGACATGTTTCGGGGGCGATTGCATCCTCACCCCTTTCGCATTCAATAACGAGCTGTGATTAATGAGTTTTCCCTTTATGCCCTGCGTCCGACAAGTGCGATGGATTCGGATCTAATTTTTCCCTATAGTGCTAAATTCCTGATGTCCCTGCCACCGCAACGCATCGTTGTACATAATTACTATGTAAATACTAGTCTCCCTTTTTTAACGCACCCCTTAGCGAGAGGATTTGGGTTTATCCCCTTAAACAAGTGTCGCTAACGCCACGTGAACTTTAAACCCGCAAGTATTTGGCATTGATAGGTCTGTTCCAACACGAGTAAATACTTTTCCTTCAATGAAACCAGTTTTATCGTCTTTCTTTGGATAAATTCTTTGACGGGCTATTAAGGATGTATTGTGTTTTATGTTATTATATGTACTTTTGTAAATAGGAAAATGTAAACATTATTATAAAAAATTCTTTTCCGTTTTTATTTTCGTAAGTGAAAGTTCTCATTTAATTTCCATTAATTTCAGATAGACTTTTTAGTAATTTTGTTATCGAAAGTGATATTGTCAGAATATCTGACCTTATTCATTCTAAAAAAATCATTTATTATAATCTGAGTATTAAACAAAAAAAAAAAAGAAAAAGCTAAAACACGAAAATTAGCAATTAGTCTGTACAATCTTGATCTGCTTATCGTCATTTTGACAATGGATGATCTTGTTTAACGAATTAGTCAACGAAACTGTTTCCAATTGCTCGTTGCACATTAGATATATATTTGTTATCTGTGTCAGTGACATTAAAAAAAAAAACAATGTTTATTCGATGATATCAAAACTTGTTTGTTTATAAAGATACGCACGCACGACCGTCATATGCCACTTGAAATTTCGTGTTATCGAGTCTGCTATTGAAAGCTTTAACATTTAATTATTCGCTACGTCTTTCAGTTGTATTCGGTGTATAAAATTATTAGATTAATGTAAACTAGTTACGTACCTGCTTGATTACATTTTAGACATTCTACATTATACACGCATGGGCGTTAACTAATATTTCTCATCGGTCATCGGTTTAAATCTGTAGTAACTAAGGAATTTCCCATCAGAAATGTGACAAATTCATGTTCCCTCCTATTGTCCCTTGATTTGATTCCGACGATTTTTTGGGTATCTATTAATCTTAATCTCAATGCGGACAGAATAACGGATTCAATGGTATGTCGTACATATATATGTATATGTGTGTGTGACAGCGTAATCCCGATCAGATTTCTTGGTAAATCGGACAAGTAATGATAAAAGACAAGAATAATCATAAATATTTTTTCTCGTGAATGGCAAGTCAATTTTCAAACTACACTTGGATTCAAGATGGCCGCCGTTATGAAATCTCTTTCCCCAATTTTTCTTAGCTTTTCTTCGACTTGAAAACAATTCGTTCGACTCTCGGAGCAGGTGAATGACATTCGGATAAGATGGTTATAAGTATACAATATAGTTTAGAGAAAACTCTCCAGTAAGTACTTCTTCTGGAACAAAACTTATCGCGAGTTCTTCGCGATAACGATTTTGGATCACCCTTCCACCACTTCGTGCAAGACCACGAACGGACATTTTCCATTTCATTTTTTTTATGTCTGGTCGATGAAAAAACGTATGATCACTTTTCTTTTACGTACGAGTGACCAAATTCAATAATTTCGAGCCAACCTGCGATACGGTTCCGAGTGGCAAGCGTCATTGCACAACGCGTCACTCGGTTCGCTCTTCGATGACTTAATCGAACCAATCCGTCCGTCAGAAGAACACTCATCAGCTGATCGCTTCAACGAAACTTGATGAAGCGTCATCGCCAAACTGATTGGAACCTAGGACACTACGAAAAGGAAGACTGAAGCGGATTTCAATGTTTATAGCGCATATCTGTCTATGATTCCCCACGTAAGGATCGAGTTCCGCAATTTAGAAGAATTCAAACTGCCGCTAGATATCGAAACGAGTGTCAGCCCTCTCTCTCTCTCTCTTTCTCTCTCACATTAATGTCAGACGTTGTTACGTATATTTACAAACAAGGCGGCTCTTGCACGACATAGCGGAGGAAAGTCGGCCAATTGTCAACCCTTTTCAACGGATCGCCGAGCGTCGCCGCCGCGAAAAGAGAAAGAGTGGATGAGGGTCTGATGTATACGAGAGCGTATGTAGGAAGAACCTTGCGGTGGTTACATCATTATTATAGCGACGAAATTGCGAGCTGGGAATCGACGCCTAGCGTAATACGGTGCCGAGCCATATAGCTATATAGCGTCGTCGTGAATATAAGCGGCGGCGCAACGCGCGTTTTAAGTAGTCTTATCTGCAATCGCACTCTGCACATGCTGCACATTCTCAGTTGCATCATTACTCGGAAGAGAGTGACTGCCTACACTGTCAGCGCATTAACTCGATTTCCAGCTGTTAATCGACGACTAATATATTCCATTCGCTGGCATTCCCCGGGCCGTGAGTAAGAGGGCGGCGTGGGACGTCGTGAGATATGAGATAAGCGTTACGAAAAAGAATCATCGCGATAATAGACAAACATGGAAGAGGCTAGGTCGAGCCGTGCCGACGCAATCCGCCGAGGCGCTCTCGGAGCCTATAAGAAAATAGACGGACGTCCATTGGCCCGATCCGAATTACCAATTTCGAATTGCCGCGATCGATTCCTATCTGCCTGGCACGCCTTTATTCCTAGATAACGACGCATACCACCTCCTGCAGATGACGTCAAGGCTCGATTAAAAATAAAAATCATTCTTCGACGATGATGATGATGATCATGTAAGGAATGACGTGCAGTCATAAGCTTTGAAGAATCGACTCCCTTCGTTTTTTTTCTTCTTTTTTTTGTAACCATTTTCTCTGGATCTACATCTCAGGATTTTCTAGGAAATCGATTGGACTAATAGTCATTAAGATGGAGGTCTTTATGTGGTGGCCGCCTATATTTATTTAGGCTTCGTAAATAGCCACAAAATCAAACGAGTTTTCGTCGAAGCTACACTTTCGAAAACTGGTAACCACGAAACTATTATGTGCACCGATTAAAGCTTAAAGTTGATTCATTTCTTTAATGCTTTTTACATATACTTTTCTCGATGCTCACGGTATGACCGAGTCTTTGCATTCATTTTCGTCCTCTGATTACGGGCCTTCTTTAGACATTTTTATTAGAAATACCTTGGACAAATGGAATAATAACCGTTTTTTTTTAAATTATCCTCTTTATTAGTGTTAATGGAGTTGTAAAGTTTGTAAACTCTTTTCTTAATGCAATTATCCATAATGTAATTGGTAAAAAAAAAAAAAAAAAATAAAAAAAAATAATGTAATTGGTATAACCATTATCTAATGAAATTTATTTAGCAATTTTTAAATTCTTTTTTCTGAAAATGGGATCGCATATAATTTAATAGATCTATCTATGATGCCATAAGCTGTTCCTAATTTATAACAAAGAGGATGATTAGATGAAAATTTCAAATATCTACCTGAGAAGATTTTCTTATGGTACCAATCAGTTTTCAATGTGCCTTCTTCATAAATAACTAAAATATCTAAAAAAATAAGTTGGTGATTATTTTCTAATTCAATAATGAAAGAAATGCGATTATCAAAATCTTTAATTTTAGATAAACTATTAAATTTTGGTAAAATGTTATTAACAAAATTAGAAAGAATACTACTAAAAATGTCATCTACATATCGATGGTAATAAAAATATCGTTTAAATAGTAATTTAAACGATTATATAATAGTAATTTATTAATAAGAATTTTTTCAATAAAGACCTTGATATAATAACTTCGTTAAAAATTATTTTCCTTTTTTCTACTACGTTAACACCGTGCAACTTATATATTTTCCGAACGGTGCAAAAGTTATTCAAATATACAAACTGAGAGTACGTCTGACAACCTCGGATAAAGAAATATAACGGGGTTAGAAAAAGTGTAACTGATTTTTTAATGAAATGAAACATTAATTTCATTTACGCATTATAAAATTTATGCCATATTAGAAATTGTTGATTCTAAATGAAGAGTGTGCATTACCAATAGACAAGCGAATAAATTCAGCTGTCACTCACACAAATACGTGCTTCTTTTAGAAACACTACTGTGTTGGTTTAAACTTTTATATTCGAAACGCGATCGTTCAACAATTGTCACTTTTTACAGCGGCACATAAAAAATAATTTTTGTACTCATATTTCTATTGATAGTGACGTTAATCACTTATCACACACTTTATTGAAACTTAATCGTGGCATCGCACTATATATAGCGCAAATGAGATGGAAAAAAGACCGTTAGTTTTATGAAAATTTAGAAAATAACGTTGGAGCGATCTTGCACCAACACTAAAACCTCGGGATGGTCGCGTAAATTTGATTGTTTGGAATTTACGCTTTTTTGTTAATCGTATATTAAAATACGTCATTTTGAATATGTACATTTTGACTTGTGATTCATGATCAGCGACCTCAAATACCTTCAAGTATACCGAGTTTCATCTTATGGACTTTTTTTTCACTACAGTTGTCATCGGTTGTATTTTCTGTAAAAAAAAAAGGTTCTAAAGAATGTCCAAGCAGGAATATTTGACGTAAAATTAATTGAACTTTCAGAATAGTTTATTAAATTTTTCGAAAAATGCAACCGTGCAAAACTATATATGATTATTTGAAAATAAAAAACATGGATTTAAAAATTAAAAAAAAAAATAGTTTATCTCTTTTTTTCACATTGAAATCATTTCAGAATTCCTGTTTGATGTAAAGCGTCCTCTCGACCTGGTACAAATTTAAAACAGTTTTGTTAGATTAAAACTAACAATTAGGCAAATATTTAAAATAACCTCTTCGCTGTTTCTTTCTTAAGTTTCAAAACGCACTTAATTAAATTAGGCAAATATGTTCGATAAGAAATGGGTACCATAAAAATGTGAATAAAATAGACATAAATTATGTAATACTAACCAAGACTAATCTGAAATAAAAAATTCTCACAAAATTGTCCAATTATTGCACAGTAAAAATGTACATAAATTGGGCACAATTATTATATCCATTAAATATCCAATAAAACTATTTTAATAAATGTTTAAAAAATATTATCCACATGTTGGATAATAAAACTAGAGGCTCCGCCCCCTGGACCCCTGGCGCGCTATCGCACGTATAGCTCGCTTCGCTCGCAAGAAAAGTCGTATTCGGCCCTTCGGGCCTCACTATAAGTTTATGAATTTGATATACCAATTCACATTTGCGCATCGCACATTGTAACCAATAATTGCCCAACAATAATGCACTAATATGAAAGACAGTGGCGCCTTTTTCGAGTGTTTTTGTTTAGTTTTCATTGTTTCTTATTAGCGGCTTCGTCGTTTAGTTATCAATTTAAGTATTTGTTTATATTTATCGCAAAAAAAAAACATCGCGGATAATGAGGAATAAACAACGGATGGAATTACATTTTCTCAACAGTACCGACAGTATCTGTGAAGAAGAATGCGAAAATATATCACGCAGGAAAAGAGTGTTTTTCTTGGGTCTATATAGCTGTCCCCACTCTACGAACTGAACTTTTGTCGGGTTTGATTGCGTTCGGAAGAAAAAACGTTTTATCAGGACTAACTTCATTCTATGCAGTTGTGAATAATGCTATACAGAATTCGGTGCAATAACACCCAATAAAGGCAATAATATTTATGATATTCTTGTGAGCGGCTTCGTATTAGTGAACATGTGTCACTGGCAGAAGTTCAAAATACCGTCAATATCCTTATCTGTAAATATCCCATGCATTGCATAAATTCTTTCCAGAAAATTTATAACCTTTGCGAGGGTTTTTCTATACCTTACATTACTACACAAATGTTGCCTGGCAAAAATGTCTAGTAATTAATTGAGAAATTCTTACATTTTTTTTGCAAAAATTGACTTGGTCGAGGACGCAATTTCTTTACTTCGAACAAGAATTCTGAAATTATTTCAATGTGAAAAAAATAAAACGAGATAATTTTTTTTTTTAATATTCGTATATACAGATTTTCACGCGAGTATTTTTCGAAAAATCTAATAAAAGGTTCGCAAAACTCGAATTAATTTTACATCAGAGAGACTGAAAGTTAAAGGTTCCGTGGATTTTCCCAAATAATTTTTGAATGAAATGAACGAAAGTAAAAATCGTAAACACGCAGTCTTGGTCGTCCCTCGCCGTAACATCCATCATTGAAATATGAAATGTATGTTTATAAAGTATATTATATATATATGAATCTGACCAATCAGTTGGACAAAAGAATTTCTGGGGTTTTCGGATTTTTGAGGGCCATCAGAATGCTAAGCGGGTCATGAAGGTTGTAAAAGTTAAAATTATTTGGACGAGTCTCATATTCCTGTCATCTGGTTTCCTTTTCACACATTTTACCTCTTTATAACCCGACTCGAATAATCCCAAGTTGGAAATAAATGAGTCGAGACAAGAGTGAAAAATGAATAGTTACAAACTTTTAGACGAGTATAGTGTTAGGCTTTGTTCTTGATCTTTCAAAGATTTTATGCAAACATTTTTTTTTTCTGCCAATTGTTTCAACGCTACTGCCTATAAGAATAAGAATCGGTTATTTCAATTAAGTCTCGGATTTGCGTCAACGAAATTCGAAGGTTAATGAGAGCGAAAAATCTGCCATCATCTTCTCTGCGCGTATCAATCGTGATAGAAACCAACAAAGTGCACTCGTTAGCCCAGGGGCCACAATAGGGCTGGTCACGGGGACGATTAAGGTTCATGGCTATATACACCCAAGCCGATATGGCGTGCCGTCATTGCCTGAATCAAAATATCAAGATGCACATTGCGTAAAAATGGTCAGACATGTCTGTTAACGAACGAAATTTGTATTTTTTCCTATACTTGCGTTTTTACTTCGTTTTCTTTTCTTGCGCATCTCGTAATGAATGGACTTCTATCGAGGTGAAATTAAAGATTGTCGGATATATTTGAAAAAAAAAAATATATATATATATATATATTTATATTTAAAATATTAAAGTTCAAAACGATTTTACTTTTTCCGTTTTTATTTTTCTAACATAGTCTCTGTTTGGTTGCAATTGAAGTACTGTTTTAATTTGTATAACTTCAGTTTTTTTTTTTTTATTTGACATATTTATAAAAAATATGCAACGTTTGTATGATTGAAATGTATGGTTTACAGGTTATAACATAAAAGTTTAATTTCTTTGCTGATATTTTCTTAAGTGAAATAATCTTTAAAACTTATGCACAAACTAATTTGTTATAATATATATAAATATACAAGTGTTTTTTTTTTTATTAGAAACTATAAACGTACACTTTATTTCTATATCATAATGTACATCTTTTGATTTCTCATTACACAATATTATAACATTGTATACGGGCTTCCAGTCCGTAATTAATTATACGTAAATAAATAAATAAATAATAATAATAATGTTCATAATTTTATTTTCTTTACCTCTTTCGTGACATTGAGTATGACAAAAAAAATGTGTATTGTGTCCTATTATGACATGCCCTACTATTTGGTCAATTTAATTTGATCCTCATCAAGCCTGCCAGATTTTAAAAAATCAAATAAAATTTAATTAATTTCTATAATTCGTCATTAATTGTACAACGAAATCAAATAAGTAAAATAACGTCTCAAAATCACGAAGTTAATTACGAATCCCTGGAAATTTTCAAGAAACGATCTCAAAAAAAGAAACAATTTTTTTTGGAGTAAAATTTTCCTTCGAAGGAGAGTAAAATTTCATTCCACGAAATTTAAGGATAATTTTATATAATTCACGATTGTCTAATGATTGTTGGAAACTGTTAAAAGGTAAAGGCTAAAACAAGCAGTGTTTAAACGTAATTTTCGAAATTACCAAAGTCTCGGCATAATGATCGTAATGTTTTCGAGGTGGTAATAACGCCGAAAAAAGATGCACAGATCTTCGATTCCGTCCTTTTGTCAGGGTGCTCTGGAATCTACCATTTTACTATCTCCGGCTTTTGTGTTCTAAACGATCGTTCAAATGGCTCTGAACCGGTTTCGAAGGACATTATTCCGAAAATGAACTAATACCTTTAACGATTCTAATTTGTATGAAAGTAATTCATCAATTAAACATTCATTAGTTTCTTTCAAAATTCTCATATTTGGACGTAACGGCATTATCGTAGTTAATAACGAAGATAAACGAATGCTTTTCCTTGTGGATAATTATTCTCACACTTTTCACAGACACTAATTGATGCTTGATTGACAATAAAATTAAATGAACTGATTAGTACATCAAAAGTAAGGATTTAAAAAGAACAACACATGCTTACAAATTACTCAAATTAATTTAATATTAATTCTTAAAATTTAATCAAATTAATTTTATAACTTCGTCTAGTATTTGATGAAATGCATTTGAATAATTATTAAGAAAATAAAAGAGATTAAAAAAAAATTACGAAACATGTGTACATTGTTTATAACTCGTTAAAAATTGTTACAAATTGTTTATGTTATTGTACATTTTAAATATTGTAATGGTGTACTTCAATATTACATGTACACCCTTTGCAGATATTATTCACACTTGTCACCATCTAAACGACTTTCACTTATAATTCTATAATTAGTATATACGAAAAAAAATAACTAAAAAACTTGGAACTTAAATTTCTATAAAACATCCTTGAAAATGTTGAATAAAAGTTTTGCTTAATAAGCAGACTTGTTAAGAAATTTGGGATCCGAATCTTAGGAATGAATTTTTGCTAAACAATAACACCACATTTGACAAATGTGTGAAGTAGGTGAAGATTGCACCGCTGGCATAAAAGAAGGATTTATATGCTTCAAAATTTTGTTTCAAGATGTACTCTTGACTTGTCAAATGAATATATCGTTTAATACAAAATTAATTTGAGTTATTCGAAATCATTAAAAATTAAAAATAAAAAAACAAATAAACATTACAGTTTAAAAATGTATATTTATATTTATATTTACATTGCCAGTGACGTATTTTATAAAAAATTCAATATAAGGGTATGTAATGCAATAACGACATGTCACACATAATGAGTCTTACTGTTTAATCCTTTAAAAATAAATTTAAATTTGTTCTAATTGATCAATTAGAATGAAATTTAAACATTTCTCTCTAATCTTTAATAATGCTCCAATGACAGTAATGTGGTAATTTGATGATTAATAAACACTTAAGAAAGATAAAATTACAAATATGATTTTTGGCTTATCGGTTCCTCTTTAGATAAAGGGATTTAGATAAGACAAAGAACTAACGTTTTAACTACGTGCACAAACTTATTATATATGACATAAAAGATATTAGCTGAAGTAAAGCATATCTTTGTATGATCAATGACACTTTCATGCAACAGTCATGTCCCATGCTCATAGATATCTCCATTATCAGTTGGGATAGAAAAATAAACAAACCCCTAATGAGATCTGCATTATCAAGCATTTTCAATTATAAGCAATTATGTTTATTGACGTCTTACTTTATCTACATTCAAGATACAAGTGCACAAGGAAAAGTCCCAAAACATAAATACTTCTACTGAATGTGCTATGTATGCAAGTTCAACGAATTTCACTGAACTGTACAAGACTCTATTGGAGCAAACGTGACAACGACTTACCAGTTCCTCCTGCGAGGACAATTGCTTGGCGTAATCCAGGTACTGTTTGAGTATGACATCTGACTTCCTCGAGACTTCACGAAAGTTATATAGTACATCGAGCTTGTACACACACCTGTGACAGATGATCGGTGGCAGCGCATCCCCGTCATTCACCTGCGAAAAAGCGTATCGTTACCAAGTAGCCAACTTGCGAATTCGAGCCTCTGCCTGCGGCGTTTATCTTTAGCTTATCTCTCCGACGCATGGGGAAAAACTATATTTAGCCAAAGAACGGAAGAGCCTAAAAAGCAGAGTACGGAATCGGAGCCTAGCCATTGAAGGAACTCAAGAAGGAAGCTAGCTAGCGAGCAAAAGATGAAGAAAGAAGGGCAGAAAAAGTGTAAGAAATAGGAGAGAGAGAGAATAATAGGTGAAAGGCAGAAGGGGAAAAGAGAAGGAGGAGGATGAGGCAAGGATAAGAGGAGATAAAGCGAGAGATCTGAGTTGGTATATAGGAAGAGACTCGCGTGTGAAACCTGATAAGAGGGCCTGCCAAATAAGGAGGTCCTGCCTCTCTCTCTCCGCTTGTCGCCCGCTCCCCGGGTGACTCGCGGAACGTCAGGCGTGCGGCCAACGAGGAACGAGCCAGCTTATCACTGCCATTTTAAACCAGCCAGCGACGCTTATCTCGCCGCACATCTTGCCAAACTTTCTCTCGCGCTCCTTCCGTCCTCCTCGCGTCCCGCACTCCGCCTTTCGGACCGCGAATCGCTCTCCCTCTTTCCTTCTCTCTCTCTCTCTCTCTCTGGCTCTTTCTCACGGTTCTAGGTACGGTATCGCGAAAGCCTCCGCCGTCGGCCGACGTAAATAGCGGAATAGGACGATGATGATGATGCTCACCGTGATCGCCAGGCAGGTGAGGATCTTGTCGGCAAAGTTCCTCTGGGTGCCCTCCTCTTCGAATATGGACAACTTGACACCGTCGGACGATAAACAAAGGCGGCACAGATCGTAGAACTTGGGTGGTACATTGAACATAATTGTGGTCTACGGGTCCGTGCAGGGGCCCACGTAAAACGCGAGTCATTAAGGAGGTTGGGGAAATGAGCGAGGCTCCTCGGTCCTTGCCTTATCCTCGTGTACTGACGGCGACGACGACGACGACGGACGGCGACGTCCTCTTCACTCTTTCTCGTTCGACCGATCGGCCGATCGCGCGCACACCAAGCCACAACTTTTCCTGCGTCGCGGCGGCAACTCGCGACAAACACAACACGCGCTCTCGAATTTCGAGGCGTCCGAAATCTCTCGAGCTTCCGAAACTTCCTCCAGCCTCCACCTGGCCCCAGCTCGCCTCGCCGTTTCGCGGTTTCACTCACTCGTGCCACTCTTGCCACTCGTGCTTCGCGCACATCGCCGATTCCCCGCGACAGTAAAACGCGAGACACGAAACCTTGCTGCCAATACCAATACACCCCTCCCTCTCTTCACTCCTCCTACCTACTCGTTCTTGCGATCTCTATATCCTTCCTTTTCTATCTCTCTTCCCTCTCTCTCTATTTACTGCGCGTATATGCACGCATATATATATACGTATATATATATGTATATATCCGCGGCGATAAACCGAACTCAAGTCGCGCCAAACTCCGAACCACTCCGAATACTCGTCGATAAGAAGCCGCGCTAAAGGTATATAAACGACGAGAGCGAGAAACCGTGAGTATATGTGTCGACCGCCAACAACAGAGTGCGACTACTATGTATATATAAACGACGTGTGCGCGCAAGGGGTCTGCAGATCAGAGGTATATATATATAAGAAAGAGACAAGACGAGAAGCTCTTCGGTTCTCTTCGATCGTCTTCGTGGTTTTTCGCCGATGTGGGCCGCAGAAGGGATTGCAACTCGCGAGGGATCAGCTAAGGCACATTGCTGCTGCTGCTGCTCTGCTTCTGCTACTGCTGTTGCTGCTGCTGTTTGTCTGCCTATTTGGTCTCTTCACGTTGTCTTTTCTTCTGTCTGTACTCTCTCTCTCTCTTTTCCTTCACCAGACTCCGGGGCGAGATATATGGTTACTTCCTCTCGCCGCAGACTCTTCAAATAATAAGAGATTGATTGCAAACTTCCTGAAATCGTGACATGAACTTTTGCAAGAAGTTTTGGACATAGATATACCATCAGTTTCGAAATTTTGAACGTTTCAATTTACCCGCGGCGACCATAGATAAAATAAACCTGTGACCAATCGGGGCAGATATTTTGCTCTTTTATATCGATGACATATATAATATATCGTCAAAAAAATACAAGACAATTACAAAAAAGAAAAGTTTGACGCGATGCTCTTTATTCTCTCGTTTTTCTCGTATATATACATAGTTTTTGTTTCTCGGGGTGTATTTTTTATTTCTATCTTTATAGAAACGCTAAAATATACAAACCATAAAAAACATGCATTGTATAAAATATACGTGTATGTATTCCTAAATACTGCTACCAGTTACCCAACTCCGCAACTTTATAAGCATTGTTCGTTTTGTATTATCATGGGAACGACTCGGAGTCGCTATACTCCAAATCACCCTAAATCAAAGGTCGAACAATGCTTATATATATACATTTTATATATGTAAAGTTGCGGAGTTATATGGTTGCGACTTGCGGTAACTGGTAGCAGCAGGATTTAGGAACACATACACGTATTTTAACAATCTCGGAGCAATCCAGGTATGTATTGGTATAGTTTTCATGTTTTCCATGTTCAATGTCCAGTTTTCCCATCAATGTTAAAATCATGAAGTAAGAGAGATATATACTTCATAGTTAAAATTTGTACTATACATATATTAGTAAAGTGCAAATTAATATACCGCATAGAGTAACAACAGAGTGTATAAACGATCATTTCCTAAAATGAGTATAACGACGAAAACTAAACAGTTTTATTATTGTACATATGTATGGCACTATTTAGGTATATATATACTGTAGCATAATGGTATTTTACTATGATTGTAACCATCTATTCAAATTTTTACATTTTGCTAATTTATGGCAAAACTAAATAATATATAGAGGGCAGTTTTCCGTGGAAAGTGTCAGTATATACAATTAGTGAAAAACGCCATAACATTTTATCGTGTTTTTTTTTTTTATTTCCGTTGTAACATATATATATATAAACAACAAGACAAACTTTTTAATACATCAAACGTTCTGTGAAATAATAATATATTATCTGGGATGAATATTTCGCTAGTTATGGCCTCATAAAGGGAAAAAATTGCCTTTTTTTGCGGTTTTTCGCGTCTAACTCGTTTCTGTAAATAGCTAACGAAATATCACATAAAACAAAGTTGTAGAGCTTGAAAAGATGAAGAATTTGCATCCTCATATGTTTCGTTTCGATAAAAATGGAGTCCGTGGGGAGACGTTAAATCTCAGAAAATTTGTGAAAACGCGCTCAATTTTTATCGAAACGAAACGTGTGAGGGTGCAAATTCTTCGTCTTTTCAAGATCTACAACTTTATTTATGTGATATTTCGCTAGCTATTTACCGGAATGAGTTAGACGCGAAAAACCGCAATAAAAGGCAATTTCTTCCCTTTCTGAGTTATGTAACTAGCGAAATATTCATCTCAGATAATATGCTCTTAAAGGGTAATTGTTGGGCTTGAAAAAATCTTTAAAATGCGTCCTCACTCGTTAATATAGGTTGAAAAAGAACCGAGTTATTGCAAAAACAGTAATTTTTTTTCTAAAATTCAATTGCTCGCCATTCAAATTCTATGCGTCGGATCGAATTTTGGTAAAGGACTTTTTGATTTCATATTTCACGAAGAATCGCCACCTGAAATTTTATCCTCCAGTTCTGCGACACCCTATATATTACCAAATATCCAAAGACAAAAGTTCTTTCTCGATAACGCTTAGTTTTCGAATTAATCGAATCGTACCCTAATCGAATGTATATTTGTCGTACCCATGCATTATTGGCAAACAAAGAGTACCAAATGTATGACATGCATAAGAAAAAATGTTGGTAAAATTGATTCAAAATTAAACCAGGATTATCGAAAATAAATTATTTTCCCTCCTTACTGAAAATTCCCATATGGGATCCCATGTGGGAATTTGACGTGAAATCGCAAATACGAAAATGTTTTTCGGAGAACAAAATTCTGGGATATTTTTTAGACAATGTTAAACGGGAAAGAATTAAACATGTTTTATTGTAATACAAATCCCATTTCAAAATTCGCATGTGGGATTTCTATTATGACAAATAAAACATGTTTCTATTTCTTGTTTTACATTGTCTAAAAATATCCCAGAATTTTGTTCATCCAAAAAAAAAAAAAAAAAAAAAAATTCGTATATATAACTTCACGTGAAATTCCCACATGGGATATCCATGTATTTATCCAATATTTAAAATATGGTTTTCCACGTATTTTGAGTAGTATATTTAAAGCCATTTATATTTAATTTCGTATATATTACTATTAAACCTATATATATATATATAGACATAATATAAATTCAAAACTTTGTAAATGTTTATTCTCCGAAATTTGCCGGAAAACTCCGAAGTTTAAAACTTTCCAATTATCGGGACGTAAAAATGTACAAAGTCGTATATGAATTTTTGAAAATAAATTCGAAATGGGAAAGAAATCCAACGAAAAGTCGAATTTTTGTATTGAAACTCGATTGTTGAGATAACTTACACTTTTGCATCAATGACGAGTAGACTTGCCAAGTATAAAGAACGAACCTGTTGTGAAGTTGGATCGTTATTACGAGAGAGGCTCGTTCGAAATGATTCCAACGTAGTATATTGTTTATTTTTCCCAAAAATTCACCAACATTCAGAGATAACATTTTTCAAGCATCTGTAGTTGTATGTACTTGACAACGACTTCATATGTTCAGAGTTGTGTATACAAATGTTCGAAGGATGGGTTATTAAAGGACGCATTATAATATTATCATTCTGATCTTGCAGAATTTAATGTTTCGTAGAAAGTACCAGATTGAAAATTCATATGTTATAGATATTCTAGAAGTTCTTTAGATGTATAAAAGAAAATATGGATCATATAGTTTTTGTTATTACAGAAATTCCACCAGCGTTTGAAGGAAGTATTATATTGCCTTAAAGTATAATCAGCCCATGAAGATATGATAATGTCTATTCTGAAATGTTCTTTTTCCTAAATGCTTCCCTAATACTTTCCCTGCTACCAGGGAATGAGTCTTTGACAGTGGATGTTACCCGTATAGCACGGATTTTCAATAAGCGAAAGTCTCTTTACTTCCTATTCATTGGTTATTAATATATGGTTGTAATAGCAGCAGTGCCTATAAATCGACCATTGCAGAACCAAATATTTTTTGAGAATCCATAAAATGGTTATCTCTTTCTGTTGTAATTTCTGACAATGATGCAACAATTCCAGGATTGAATTTAGGAGCATCTACATTACAGTTGTCCAAACGACAATACTTTTTTTAACCGTTCTTCGCAAGTAATTCTTTTTCAAGTCCCGAAGATATTCATCCATTCCATCTTTGAGCCAAGGCAGATTGTAAAATAAATTTTTCTGATTCTTCCTTCGTAGGATACGCTCCAACAAGTTTTAAAATTTCTTCGCCTGACGAAGATTGATGATTGTTTGAAGATTCATCCAACTGAAGTGTTTCGCAATTTAATTCAGTTGGTGCTTCAGGAATGATTTCCGTAATCTCAACAATAGAGGAGTGCATTCTATTTGAAAATAAATTAAAATTTTCATCTGGTTTTCTCGTACAAAATACGAGTTCTACCAGGTGAAAGAGCTCAAGAACTTGAGCTGTCTACAAGTCTGGTCATGTCAATTAAATAATTAAAACTTATCATTTTCTGAAGTTGAATGTGAAGTGGCGAAATTAATAACTTCACTTTTTCTACATTTGTTAAAGATCGATCTAACGACCTCTCTTGCTTTCCTTCGAATGTGATCTTTTCTTCGATTTACCCATTTTATTAAATTAATCTTGTTTTGTTTGATATAAGTGAGAATTTATAATACAATATATTAAGTCATTTGCAAGTGCATACAACAACAGATGGTTGAAAACTTTTGTTTTTGGGAAGAAATACGTTTGTATCATTAGAACGAGCCACGAAATACAATTTGGCGTCACTATATTGACGAGTGATAAATAATTTTCTAAAGGTGGATATATACATATTATGCTCTCTGCTCATAAATCTTGTTCCGTACTTTTAAATCGACTTAATGATTTAGTCTCAGGATCCAACAATGCAGGCCTGTATTGCGTCCGACACCCTGTTTCAATGGCATAATCTCCTTATCTGCCATATAATAATTTTTACACTTATATTCCCCGAGATCACAATCTCGAAGAAGGCAGATATCTATGCTTTCTGGCGTCACTAAAATGGAATATTTAAAAGAAAAATATGTATATTCTTGCCCATATCGTGGATATTTTCAATCAGCATTTTTCCAAACGAAGGATCTTGTAATGATCACTGTTTAGCTCTCAAAAATGTGATGATTAATATTTTTTACAGCATCAATTTTAGAGTCCGAGTCCGCCATATTAGATCGTCCATTTTGAATTTTTTCATTTTATCTCGAAATTCTTATCGGTGTCGGAAACTCCCAGCTTATAATGACGTATTAAGTGCTCGTCAATGGGATCCTCGGATTAACATATGGATATATATAAAATATAGGGAAAATTAAGTGGCAGTAAAAAATACAATAATATAATAAAATATAACATTCGATCTTTTGTATATAATTAGATAAAAACATGTTTAATTTAAAAAAATGTACAATTGAAAAACCTTTTTCATTTTGCCTGGTCTGCAAATTTTGTTCCAGATAGCAAAAGATGCATAAATAATATCATATGCTGAGCATATGACCGTCATTTCAGCATATTTCCTGCATATTGGTCAATAATATGTTGCTAATAGGGTATAATGTGCATATTATCTAGAAAGTAAAAGTTGCACTGTATATGATTGTGTTGATTACGAGAGACGTACAAACGACATATGCATCAAATATGTAAATTCTGTAACCAGGTGTAGGCATAGGAGATAAGGGTATTTTTTTCGTCCGTAAAATAGCAAATTTTCTCTGTCTTTTAGAAACATTTAAATGATTAAGGACATATGTTCTTTGAAAGGGTAAACACTCTCCTTAAAATTGAAAATATGTACCGATGAAACAAGTAAATTTCTTTGATTTATATATAAAGGGTACCTTTGAATTGTAAAGGAGGTTGTAAAAATGGCCAATCGAAATCTATATCTTGAAAAAAGGAAATAAAAATAATGATTTTAGTATAAGTTTTACCATGAAGAAATATGAATGAATAATTTTGAAAAGTAATAAACGCAGCTGGATATATTATAATAAGCGCTTAATATATTTCGTGATTTTGATTAGATTCCGATTCTGCACTAATTCTATAGGTACATATATGTATATAATCGAGAAGGGTATATCGCACGTGTGAACTCATTCCCCACCCTAATTATTATTTACCCTACTTATTCTTTCAACCCCTTCGAGAAATTTCGAATCAATGACGTGGGAACCCTAGTGGAAAATGACACCAGTTTCTGCTCAATTTTTCTGGCCTCTATGTCAAATAAGTAATGGAGTCCAGAAAAAATGGCCATTGACTGGTCTTATATTTTCTACTAGGGAACGTATCATAGAATCGTGACAACTGAAACGATTAAAATCATTACTAATTTTACATTTGAAGCGTAATATATTTAAGAATTCAACTAATTCGAAAGTTGTAAATTTTATTATTTTTTTTTAACAATAAAAAGATAAAAATTTCCGACGATTATCTTTATTGTGTGTATACATACAAAAAAGGGGTGTCCCACACTGTATATATATATATATATATATATATATGGAATACCGTCAGTTCCAGGTCCAAAAATGGCACATTACCGATAGTTCCAGGACAAGTGCATACTTCCAG
>JAPYZR010001777.1:0-13696 GCA_030522945.1 Trichopria nigra
TTTGTACAGATATTATTTAATTCTTTTGGTTGCGAAGCAAATCTTCTTAACGGGGGCTTCGCCCCCGTGACCCCCAGCGGGGGCTCCGCCCCCTGCCCCGCCTCCCACTCACGCATCTTACATAAGAGTATTTCCCGCATACTATTAGGAAAAATGTCTCCCGCACTTGTAACGAAATGTAGTATTACTTGATTACGTACAAATCCATAACATTATATATATAAGATAAGATTTCGATAAGTTATACAACAATTTTCCAAGTAAAAGAGCAATATGTCGAATTTGATAGTGAAATTACATAAAAAAAAAAAGACAAAATTAGAATTTAAAAAATCAAAAGAAAAGAGTCTACTTTAAATTCGCAGTATATGCAGCAACGAAAATTAAAAAAAAAAGTATAAATAGCTATGATATAATTCAGGGAAAAAAAATAAAATAATTGGCTAAGATTATCGTCGAAAAACAAATGGAATCAACTTTTTTTTTACTTTATCGAAATATTTCAACGCTATATATAAAATTTATCAAATATAACGAAAAATAATTCATAAACTTGGATAAAAAAAAAATGCATGAATAGAAAAAAAGCTTCGGTGTACCTGATGTAAAATTTAATATTTTACGCTAAAGTGTTGTGTGTGAAGGGACATTAAAAAAACAAAATACAAACAAAAAAAAAACACAAAAAAAAAAACAAAAAAAAAGCTGTTTTGTAAAGCGTTTTAACATTGTAACGGATCGATTTAGAGTCAGCGAATTCAAAAATCCCCGAGCAACAAGTTTCAATGCAATCCCGACGATTTTAAAGACAATTCAAAATTCAACATATTAAAAAAAAAAAATTATTCGTTCTTTCAAATTTTCGGGACTTCGGGAACATCTTTCTAGATATTGGAACCGGCATTTTGAACTTAGAAAATGCGATGTAGGATTCTGTATCAGCGACCTCAAGACCCCGCCGAGTTACAATAGTTTCCAATGAATTCTAGGGTTTCTTAAAAAAACTCGCCCGCCATATTAGATCGGCCATTTTTAATTTGGTACATCTGTAGTCATATTTGTGAAAGTAAAAACCTTAAATTTGAACAAAACTGAACAAAAACCATCAAAGTTAGATGAAAAACTAGGAAAGAAATTACAAACACATAGATTAGCTGCTAAAGTTGACGAAACTTGGTCAAGTTGATAATATGTAATAGAAAAAAAGTTGTCATCATAAATTGACTATAGTTGACAACAAGCCGTCAAATTTTTTTTTTTTTTTAAATTTTGGAGGTAAATTAAAGAAAAAGCAAAAAATTATCGAATAAAAAGGAAGAAACCATGTCTTTTTTTTATTACATGCGACAAAATTCTGATCATTTCATATGTAATTCAATTCACTCTTATATTATCCTAATTATATCATTACTAATTATTCACTAATTAAATAATTTTAGGTACGACATTGCTCTAAAGGCAAGCGGAGGTGATGGATCGTACAGCTGGAACAGTCGACAGCCCTCGGTTGCCTCTGTTTCTCAGAGTGGATTACTTAAGATTCTTCAGAAAGGAGTGGCAGACATCACGGTTTCTTTAGTGCGCAACCCATATAATCGAGATACTGCAAAAGTGCACATCCTCGTTCCGACAAAACTGGAAATCATTCAGTACCACATGGAGGCTGCAGTCGGAGAACAGATTCACTTGCATATCGCTCTCTTCGGTGAGATACACGACGGATCAGACATCAGAAAGATACCGTTCAACGATTGCCAAGACCTGCCCTTCGAAGTCAGTATTCCAGACGGTAACTTTGTCCAAAACGCCAGTAAAGTGGTCGAGCCGATAGGCATCGCCTGTGCAACTGTGACCATTGTAAGCCAAACGGTAGGAGCATCTAGAGTTTCGATCACTTACAACAAGAACCTCACTGACAACGTCACCGTATCCGCGTACGAGCCTCTTGTCGTGGTGCAACCACTGGCTGCCGAGACGACGCTCACAGTTGGATCTTCGAGAAACATCATCTTTAAAGGTGGCCCACATCCGTGGTCTGGAAAGCTTCAAGGTTACATTAAGGAAGCTCAGTCATCATGCGAAGACATTGTGGAGGTTTCAGAAGTGGACGTCTCCTCAGAAGAGGGCATCTCAGTTTTTAAAGTGCTCTGTCGAGCCCTCGGCGAAGAACTTGTTACCTTCTCCATTTCAAACCTGCCAATACTTCCGTCGTGTAAGGGAGGTGAAGCTGTAGCCAGCGTACGAGTGTCTTGTGCCAAGCCTCGATACATCTTTTTACAACCAGAGTTCAGGGGAAGCGACAATTGTCCTGTAAATCAGAATTCCGAGAGAATCGTAGCGCATTCAGACGAAACCTTGCAATTGCGAGTAATCGTGAAAGACGAGGACGGAAAACAATTCGACAACTTTACAAGTTTAAATATCGACTGGAATGTGAAGCCAATGACTAGTGCAGATATCGAGGTTCCGGGTGGTGTCTTTGAAGACACTTTCGTTGATTATCAGGTTTCCTTGCCGATGAGCCACTTCCAACGTGTTACACCAAAGAAAGAAGTCGAGTCGCTTCAGTTGCATGCGAAAGTGTTGGGATATCAAAAGAATCTTTTATCGAGGCTAAGGATCTCACCGGAATGGCCTCCTTTCCCGACGGAGAACGAGAGGGGTATAATGACGACACCACTTATCGAAGCGAGCGTCAATGTGTACTTGGTGAACGATACCATTATAACGCCGAACACTCTGAAGATCTTGAACGATCCGAACAACAAATATTACCTTAAAGTTAGCCAAGGTTCAGGATACTACGACTTCGTATTGAGCTCCGACGACATCGCCGACGTGAGTTATGTGGAGCCAACAAGAACGATAAGCGTGGTACCGAGAAAGTCGGGGGTTTTGAAGGTAGCACTCATGGATCTTTGCCTGACGTCCAAGCCAGCAGTGGTAGAAATCGAAGTTCAGCAATTGGCGAGCATCGTAGTGGAATCCATAAACAAAGTGGAAAAGGGGAAATGTATCACTGCCACGATCAAATTGTACGACACGAACGGATACCTCATGATGCTCCCGTCGCTGGAAACTGTGGACATCAGGACTGAAACGGAGAACGGATTCATCGATCTCAAACAAGTTCCCAGCGAAAAGCAAGGCGCGGCTCCTTTCGATAAGATACTTTACTTGATTCACGGAATTGAAGAGGGTGAAGCCCAAATCGTGTTCAGCAGCGGGCACACCGATAACGAAGTCCACAGTGAACCGGTTGTCATTCAAGTTTTTCCGCCTCTGCAGATCTCACCGAAAAATCTGACTTCTCTGGTTGGCACGATTTATCAGATCTCCGTAAGTGGAGGTCCGAAGAATGCGGAAATCGAGTTTTCAACGGACGACGCCGAGATTTTAGAAATCAACAGGGCTGGAGTGATCGAGGGAAAAGCGACCGGTCGTACAAAGATATGTGCTAAAGCTGTGGGCTTCGATTCGACGGGAAAGAAAGTCGTCTTCTCGAAGGATAGCTCGGAGGTACGCGTCATTCACTTAGAAGGAATCAAGATTGTAACACCGACATTCAGAATTAAGGAAGGAGCGAAGGTACCGCTCTGGGCCTTTGGTATACCAGATCATTTGACGCCATTGTCTATTGGATCAATGAAGTCTCCGCTAGTATTCTCCTGGACGACTAGCGATTCGAGTATCGTTAGTTTGCACAATATGTACGAAAACACAGGCATTAACATCAGATATCGCAATGAAGTAACGTTGAGAGCAAAGGCGAATGCACCTGGCATAGTTACAATTTACTTAAATGCGACAGTACCGTGTAATGTTCAAACAGGATGCAAGTCATTACCAACTTTCTATGCTTCGATGAAACTGGAAGTTTTTGAAGAATTGCGTCTGATCAACGAAGGCGCTCCATCTGGTGTGCAGGTACTGTTGATGGCTCCAAACTCGGTCCTGAAATTACAGACAAACAGGGACAAGTATGGTTCGACAAGTTACAAAATTTTATCGACCGGCCACAGTGGGGATTCCGATGATTCTCACGCTTTGACTGCAGCTATAAGAACAGTAACCGTTGACAAGAGTGGAATTATCAAATCCGGAGAAATTTTTGGAAGAACCATAATTTCGGTTATGAACGTCGAAGCTTTCAGTTCGAAGCAGATTCTTACCGTTATCGTCGATGTCAAACCGATTCATTACATTATGCTGTCACTAAAATCAAACGTGCGCATTCGTGCTGGCGAAGAATTAACGATGTTACCTAAAGGTTTGGAACTGGATTACGTTCTCGAATGTTTCGATAGTGTTGGTTCAAAATTCCATGCCGCCCAATTGGACTTGAAAACATTGTCGAGTCGCGCAGACTTATTAACCTTAACGAAAGGCGTAGATAATTCAATTTCTGCTAAATTCCTCGATAATGGAGAACTCATCGTTAAGATATACAATGAAAAGTATCCTAACGGAATGTTTGATTTCGTTCATATGTCTATCGGAGATGTCCTCTTTCCTACAAAGGTCAGTACTCTTATTTATGCTTAATTCATATCGATGTAAATGCCTTGTAGGTACAGAAACTTGAATTGTAAATTTTTGTTCGTTCGTCGGTTATAGACAACTGTCACGATTGGAGATATCGTTTGCTTCTCCATGCCTCTTTTAAGTTCAGACGGGGATCCAGGATACTGGCAGTCATCGGTTCCAGAAGTTCTTTCTGTCAATCCTATTACAGGCATCGGCAAGGCTCGCTACTCGGGACATACGCGAGTAAAGCACAGCATTATAACGAATTTGCAAGATGAAGTTGACGTTACGGTGAACCCAATAGCAAAGATTACTCTCGTTCCATTGAAAGACAAGAACATCACTGGTACACTCACATACAGCATGCCTCTGGTTCTCAAAGGCAAACACGAAACCATTAAAGAGAATAACGTGCTTTCGCGTGGATTGGGTGGCTGCAGGACATATTCGTCATTCGCCGTTAATACTTATCCATTCGCATGCACTATACAATTCATACCGACGATTGCTAACATCGCTGTGAAGGACTACTTCATAGCTAAACCTCGCTTCGACATTGTAACCGGTAAGTTAAGTATATAGTTATTATTTATTTTTTTTGCGGTAGTGTTAAGTTACACAAACTTCTATACGTGTACATTACTTTTAACAATTGATGTCATATATATATGATACGTATTGATGACATATTCACCTCTATTTCTGTGTTAGGTTTCTACTACTGTGATATAATAACAATGGGTTCGCCTACGATTGCAACGAGCACCCTACAAACTAAAATAAAAATTAATGCTATAAGTCACGAAGTAGAAGGAACTCCCATAGAAGTTTCTTACCTTCCTCCAATCTACATCGCAGCAAGAGAAGTTTACTTCTTGACATCGTTAGCGCAGGCGGTACCCACAGCTACTTTAGACATTTACGGACTTACCCACGTTTTGGAACATGTTACTGTAAGTTATTATTCTCTTTCGGCGATGCGAAATTAACATATTTTTGTATTCTTTATCGTTTCATGAATTGTTTCATAACTGTTTCATTTATTGTTGCAGATTGAAGCTCCTGAAGAAGTGACTGTAATCGGACGTCAGTTTGTATCTAAGAATGTGGTGCAGTATAAACTTTGTTTGACGCAACATCAAGACGATGTCCAAGGTCGAAAAATAATCGTGACAAACGACATTACAAAACAAAATGTTTCGGTGAGAAGATGAAAGTTATAATATATGTATAAATCCAGTTATATATACTATATATAAGATTCATTGTTGTTATGCAATTACGTTTCGTTAAGAAATTTTGTTAATATTTTATATTAATTGCAGCTTCTCATTCGCGTACCAAAATATGATCAACTTACACGAATATCCGGCATCGACTGGGTCGATTACTTGTTCTCCCATCGATACACCCTTTTCACTTTTATAGTGCTCGTCATAACATTTTTCAAGTGTAAGTTTTTATTTTCGTGAATACTTCATTAAGTAGAATAACATTATTATTTAATAATACTTGAATAATTTTTATATATTATTTGTTGATGAGGCATTTATGACCGTTTAACTTATAAATAAATAAATACGTTTATTTTACAGTTTGGAAGAACAAAATGTCCAATGTTGATGTTACAGTCAAAAATAAAACTGTTTTCGGTAAGTAGTTTGAATTTAGATTATCGCTATTTTAAATTTGTGTTTATTTCTATTCTTAAATCTTTACCATTTTTGTATTAAATAAATATTCATTGCTTTTAGCTGAGAAGTGTCCGCCTCCACTGAAGAAGTTCACTCAGAGCACTCCTCAACAAACAATGCACAACACGTCGTGTACATCAAGTCCTGGCAGTCCAGGTTCTTCACCTCTGCGACCCTTCTCCGCCTTTGAACCAGTTTACGGTGACCCAAGAGGGTTCTACACGCCAAATGCGAGACGAAACCGTTCGATGCTTTAAAGTCTTTAAAGCGAACTTTGACGAGACGAGTTTCCAAAACTCGAAAACATGTTACGGGTATCGTTACAAAGTTTGAAATCCCAAAACATGCCACGCGAAGACGACGAAATGTGCAAAATGTACAAAGTGTAATTATAACATTCATATTATCAACCGACATTGTTGATGGTTATAGACATTCAGCTAGAAGATTTGATAGTCAATTATTTATAACCTGCGTTCGAGTAAAGTGATGATAATACGAGTTTAGTCTTTGTTTTAGCATTATTTTTATATTGTGTTGAAATGAAACGAATTCAATTTTGAATGAAATGCTATTAAGGAGTTTCTAATACAAATGTTTCTTATAGAAACTTTGAAAAGACGCCTGGAGATTATTGAATTAATTTTTGTTTTTTTATATAGACTTCTTAGTAGCGAGTACAAGATGATCTATGAAAACGGGATTGAAAAAAAAAAATGTTGCATACTCGGAAATATTCCAAGTCCAGACAAACTAACTACATGATTTTCATAGAAACGTTTATTGTATAAACAGTATTGAATGTGTTCCAATTTTTTCAGTAAGTAACAAAACCGAAACAGACTGAGACACCAATCGCAAGCGATATAGATGTTATGTTACAAGTTTTTACTATATTTAATTGATATCGTTATAAGTGCATTCGTTTAGTTATTTTTTGTTTTAACGAAGTGATGAATAAGCGGCAATCGCGTACTTCGTACCACCATATAACATAATAATACTTGTACAGTGTGTACAGAAATATAGTTCGAAATTTTGCATTCGAACGTATTTTTTTATATCGTTTGTTACAAAAGATCCGTTTCAGACTAAGTCTGACCTAAGAACGATACTGTAATTTCGTTTATCTGTACATTTATCGACAGATGCGGCCGATAACAATTCCTAGAGTATCACTCTGTTGTATTATAAATAACACTAGATTACAAGTGGAGTGTTGAGCAGGGAAAGACAATTTCAATAAAGCCTTTCGTAGTTGTTTATAAATAATGTTTATTACAAAACTCGATGTATATAACGGAACAATCGCGCCACACGCAGTCAATCAACCATAGAAAAAAAAAATTTCTTTGAAAAATTACCTAGGAACAGTACGAGCCTCTGTGTGATTTAATGTTTTTTTGTGTTTTTCGAGAGCTTCTCGTACTTGCACTTACTGGAATACCAGAGGAAGAAAGGAATGGCGAGAGATGGAAGCGTCATAACTGCGAATGCTACCCAATCAATCTGAAAATAACATTTCATTTATTATTCAAACAATACTTTTCAGTTTAAAAATTACGTTTAACTTCATTTCTAAGTCTACCGCAATGAACTTAAAAATATACTTACAACGTGGGAGGAGAACTTCTTATCGTATTCCCTGAACGAGATGAAATATGCCATACCAGGTTCGCTGCTCACCGCAACTTGCAGCCTGGCATTTTCATTCCTGCGGTATAGAACTTCAGCCGATGTGAAATTGAAATATCCGTGTTTCCTCGGTCTTACTACTACAGTGTGCGTAACATTGGTATGAGGTGGAACACGATCGATTCTGGCATTCAATTCACCGCTGACGTGATTAAAGTTGTCAGCTGGGAAAGAGTTGTCGGTGATTTCTACTTCGAGAGCGGCAGCATTGCCAACGTTGTAGACTGTATACTGAAAATTAAAAGAGTTCGTAATGTACTGTGATAGGAATGCTGTATTAAACTTTTTGTTTGGTTATGTACGATTAATGACGAATGAAAAATATGAAAAATTTAGTAAACAATGTATGAACTATAGTAACAACTATTTGCCTACATTATCATTTCAGGTTAGATTTTAAAAATGTGTTTTATTCATAAAATATGCACACAGTTGACATAGAATGTATGAATACTGTAATTAGCATTCAATAAAAGTTATTTACATTAAAATAAAAAATACAAAATATATAAATAAGTAAATAAGTAAAATCTGCAAATAAATATTAAATGTTAAATTAAGTTCTAATATGTTAATATTTATTGATTAATTGTGTTTGAACGTCGTTTAAAACTAATATATATGAAACGTTTCATTCATATCGTGTATACACCTGTTGCATAGGGTCTAAAATTACGTTGAGTAGTTTTACAAATTTTTCAAATTTGCTGATATACGCATTGAATTGTAAATCATTAAATCACTATCGACATGTCAACATTCGATTTTATCATTTAAGAAAAGTGCGTACTTACTTTAACAATAATGTCCATATTTTCAACGAGATATTTGTTTAGAATACGCTTCGATACCAACAGCTTGGCACCTTCATTTTCATCATCCTCACCGCATACAGCAGCGAAGACTACAGCGATGACAAAAAGAAACGTATGGAGCTTCATGCTGAAATAGAAATAAAATCCAGATGTTAAAATCAGTCGAATGCAAAGGAATGGCAAACCATCTTGTAAACACTTTTTCAAGTTATCAAAGGAGATAAGTTCAATGGTTGCGTGATTCGACATTTTACATTGAACATTTTCGGTCTAGAATTTATTTTCGAAGCGCAACTTGATCGATATTTTCATTTATGCAAAGTCGTATGTTTGGAAAGTGGCGTCCGGTACCATTGTACTCGGTTGCACTTTATATGTGAAATTTTGAAATCGAAGATTCACCCGATCGTCTTTTTGGTTCACCATTTCGCGGGAAGTAATGAGGAAACAATGCACAATAAGAAATTCCATTTTTTTAAACATTTTGACAGATAAACAAAGTAAATTAGCCGTACCTGCCGTGGTGATGAATAACCTACGAATAAACACAGCGGACGAATGGCCGGGGTTTTTCGGTACATGTGGCGACGGCGACGATTCCAGCGCCGTACACCGTAGTGCCACGTCTCGAAAGTCGAAAATCTGTCGAGACGCGTAACTTCCGGTGGTCACTGCGGTACCAAAAAGTGAAGAAATCGAAACGTCATCTTTAATCAGCTGATTAATGACACCGAAATTCGGAGTTACATAAATTGGGCGAATAGGATCAATCAATAATGGATTTTTAATTCGTAGGAGATGTTTAAAATCGAATTTCATAATGAACGATAAAGGTGCAACAATAGAAAATAAAGTGACATTATGAACGTAAACAGAATATCGATGGTTATTGATTTTTTTGGATATTCGATCCGTTTTCTATGAAAATTCGAAAAATGATGGCTGCGAAAATCTATCAGCCGGATCATGAGTTGGAGACGAAGACGAAGAAAGGTGTATATTTACTCATTTCGGTTCACATTCTTTAAAATTGTTTTTAGAATTGTTAGGTTATGTATTTCACATTCATAAATGTTTTATTTGTTAATTACGAAATTAATAATTGTTTTTTTTTTTTATATTAAATTTCGTTTATAATTTGGTTCAGATAATGTTTGAATTAAAGTTCAGGTAAAAATTGTAAACATCGTAGTTGGACATGTATAATTCAATTCATATGTGTTGTTTATGTTCAGTTTTATTGACGTATCACACGAGTACTTAATACTTTCATGATCGTAAAACAATCATTTTATTTAGCAATTTATCTATACTATATAATGAACGATTAATAATCAACAGCAACGGAGCGAATATCTGAGAACATGCACATTGTGGCCAACGAACCGTCTCTAGCATTTTATCGTCTACAAGAACATGTTCGGAAGGCATTACCTCCAATGGTAGAAAAACGAGTTGAGGTACTCGCTCTAAGGCAACAGTTACAAGGCCGGTGCTACGATGTCGAATATGCCGTTACTGCTATCAAAGCTATGCACAGTGCAAGCAAAAGCTTTGAAAATACTCTGGAACTCGTGAAAAATGCCATCTTTTACAAGCAGCAATTGAAATACGAAGAACAGCGGCGTGGTAAAAAAGATGGAAGCAAAGATTCTATGTACAAAAGGTTATCAGCCCATATACCTACTTTGGATCATTTGCCAGATGAAATTTCTGATGTAGTCAGAGAAACTGCAAATCGTGTAGAATCTATGATGAATAGTGCAAGACACTCGACCGAAGTTCAACGTGCCAATGCAACGCATAATTAATTATTGCGATCTGTGCTTTTGTTTTTTTTTTACTTTCTGTTTTAGTGTTTTATTTTAGAACTTTATTTATTAATTTATTGACAATTAATTTATTGAAGAATGTATGGTTTTTTTTTTTTAAGTGAAAAATGTAGCTAGTCTTTTTTAACGAATGATCTAAGCTTTAAAACGCTCAAGAATTACAAATATGTAAGATGTTAATGAAATTCTCTAATCCAAAAAATGTTATCTACAGCTATTAGCTCAATAACCAATTTAACAGAGAAATACAGAAATATATTTCGTAATATTCATATAAAAATACACAACGGCATAATTTCGTTAAAGAGTATATCTTGTAAATAAGTTGTTGTTAAGGAATTTAAGCAATGTTTTTATCCATAGATTGAAAATAAATCGCTTTATTGTATAAAGAAATACTTGCAATTATAAGAAATTGTAAATAAAACTAATATTATTGTATCAATGTTATTTCTTTTTTTTTTTGTTATATCCAAAAAAGAAAAAAAAATATATGTATATAAAATATGTAATAAATTCAATAAATTATATATCTATGTATATATATATATTTATCGACAAACCCTTGTGACATATAAAGACGGATTATGTTGATCGTATTTTATACCATTTTTGCAATTAGATGACTCATTGCTGTACACCAAAGAGTATGTAACTTGAAGTACATTCAACATTCGAACGTATCCATCTATTCAATTGTGTTCAGGTAAACTGCATGCAAGTAAATATAGGTGCATACATAATGCATTCGTATATTGCAGCATGTCCTTCCTTCCTTTCTGATTTCGAAGAGAAATAATTTCTCTCTCTAAAATCGATATTCAGTGCTGCCAATGTAAGAAATTTCCTATTGCGAATAGTTGGCCAATTTCCATCGTCAGAAAATGATAAGATCTGTTTAAATTTTCCGTTTCTTCGACAACAAGTAGCCCACACTGAATAAACACGCATTTGACCGAATAATGAGATAATTTTCATTCAAAAAGTTGCATTGCTTCTCTTTATACACGACGACCGAGTTTCGGTCATGTTGTCACCACTGGACGAAAGCGAATTTACAGCTGGCGAGCCGCAACCGAGCGAGAGGAAAGACGGGAGTTCTCCGTCTCAATTCGTTTTCGTTTCTGAATTTTGCGATTATGTCAGCCGTGTGAAAGTCGCATTTGTGTGTTATGCGAATTTTCGAAAGTGAAGAGCAGCAGGTGTTTTGGGAAAGCCAAGTAGGGAGGTGAATTCGACAATGATCATCCGTGTCGAATAATACCTCGCGACGGCGACCCTCGTTCTCTACAGACGACCACCTATTTTGGAGGTTAGAACACATTGTAATTTTCATGTATATGTATATCATTGATTATTGTAATCGAGTTTTTAACACATATCACAGAGAAATTGATAATCACAACGTGACATCGCTTATACTTTGTTTCAATGTTTTGTTTTGATTTTCGTAAAGTTATTAATATTCTTTTGAATAAGGTCTTGAATATATGACATTTCATGCGAGAACATTCTTGTTATTGGTATTTAATGTTATTTTGCTAAAACAATTTTGTTAGAGTTTAATTGTGTATTATTTCAGATAATAATTTTATTATCGTTACAAAACATATAGCGAATCGTATTACAGTAGAATTATGCTGATGTAATCATTACTGTCAAAAAATCAGTATATTTTTACTATGTTTAATGTTGAAAATCTGTCGATTCACAATTCATATCGTAGAATGATTGTAAAAATACTATATGCCATTACTTAAAAATAGAAGTGGTACATTTTTATTACAAATTACATTGTCATATGTTTTGTTATTGTTTTGTCTCAAATGACAGTATATTATCTAGAATATAACAAAGTAATATTTCATGAAACGCAAATACCAAATTACTAAATACTACTATTTTCATTAGAATTAATTTTTTTATTACAATTGTATATATTATATAATCATTAATTTTTTCAATTCATTCTACTCCTTTTTTATTGATTAATACAATTAATACAAGTTTCAAAATAAAGTGTTGATTATTTTGTAAATTTAATAAATACTTAAAAACATATATCTAACATACATATAGAAATTATAATCACTCTTATTAAGATAAGTTTTAATACTTGTAGTATAATGTAGCGTTGGCTCTCTTGTGTCTGAACTGTAAATCATCAATAATGAAATCAATAATGAATTTCCTGTATAAAGTGTAACTATTCTAAATTATAAACCAATTGAACTACTTTGCGACTATAACATAAATATTAATCATTGAACAAACATTTCAGATTTATTTTAACTATTTGAAATTGTCACCAATTTCTTTAAAAACCCCATTACGTATTTCTTAATGTTGTATGCATTAATATTACTTATTGTTAAAACATTGCAGCTGCTCCAATGTGCGTATGTCTTATCGCTCTTTCGACCTTACATCGTAGTAGACATATTTATGTCCCGATAATAGATTATTAACAACTCAAATTATTTCTAATTACAATTATCCTCCAATAAGCAGAATTATTTATTTAACTTTACTAAACATTAAACCCGTATGATGTAGTGGGAAGTTAGTAATATGTGGCTGGAAAAAGTTTCTGCAAACATGCCGTATCTTCCAAGACTTCCTCACTGATGTATACATAATCCATAGATGCATATGTAATCTATAGATTACGTAAGTTTATTTAATATTATACGGAAGTATAATATGTGAGGGTATGGTGACTAGTCTAAATTTATACAATGAACTTTGTTCATTTTAAAAAAATGTGATTTAAATGCATGTATTAATTTTGCAATTAATTGACTGCTGATTTCAAATAATATTTTTAAAATAATAAATATTGCTTAGTAATGTTATTAATAAGTTACATATTTATTTAGGTTATTTATTACTCCTTAGTTCTAATTTATTATTATTAATTATTAATTAGTTCAAATGTATAGTTTTTTACATTGTACGTTATCATACACAGCGATGCCATAAACTTCATTCATAAGTCGTAATTTACGTTTAGATACCCTTTATTTATCTTCATGAATATTTTAAATAACATAAATCTTGACGGTAATTAATCAATAGTCTATTTTTATATATTGACTATATTTTGCGTTTTCTTTTTTTTTTTTTTTTTTTT
>JAPYZR010001779.1:0-32158 GCA_030522945.1 Trichopria nigra
TTGTTATTTCTAAAGTAATATTTTTCCGCACTGTAAAAACTAGGTAGTTGTCACAACTACTTTTTTTATTAGTAGATATAATATTAGAGTTATAATATTTTTTTTTGTTTTTGTTTTTTTTTCTTTTGATTGTTTTTTTTTTTGTTTTGTTTTTGAACATTGAAAAAAAAATTGATAAATGTAGAGCGTGAATAGGCATATATATCTGTGAACGAAAAAAGTAGACTGCAAATTTCTTCTATAAATAAATGTGTGCGGTGTAATTGGCCAGTAATTTAATTATGCAACTGTCGTTGCCTATATCACTAATTGGAAGTGTACCTATATATGGCACTCGACAATCGTGAGTATACTGTGAAGTATATATATATATACGAGTGGCGAGGATTAAGAATGACTAGAAAATATTCCAAGTCATGAAAATATCATAATCCATCGGACCGTAAGCTAGGAAGAGAACAGTTTTCATTCGTCATGCACTCGACAGTTTGCAATGTTTGAAAAGAAAAAAGAAATAGGAATTTGAAAAATTATTTCCAAGATTGTAAAGAAATTTTTTTTATTATAACATTCTGTTAACATTCAATAAATATTTCAGTTTATAATGTTTTTTTTTTTTTTTTAGTTAGTATCGTACTCGATGTTTGCCATTATATACCCGCAATTTAACCTGTAGTTCTTACTATCATTAATTATAATGTTCACTTCTTTGACGGGCAAATACTATACGTGGATTAATCGAACAAATGTTGATTTAAATCATTCTAAAAGCTTATAGAGAATGATTGTTCGAATCTTTTCCTCAATATACCAATATCACGGTTATGATTTGATAGCCCGATACGATCGATGACAAGTGAAAGGGTTAACTCTCAAAATGCTTTTAAGCAACCATAAACGGTCACCGGTTCACAATGGGATGTAATATCAATTTATCTCTGCACGCCATGTTTAATACGACTGAATTGATACACTGGTTTGTAAAGAGATGATCGTGAAGAATAATGACCGTATTCTGACACTATTGAAAATAAGGTTAATTGCACAAGCAAGTGAAACGACAGTGATGCAATGAGAATAATTTGAGAAGTACTTTTATACCTATGCGCACATATGTGTGTGTGATATTATATGTTCGATAATTTATGTGTCGCAGTATTTTCTGATTGTCGACTTGTATTTTTAATTTATTAATTTTTTTATTATGTTTAATTATTTACCATTTATTATATTTATTATAGTTTAACGTATATGTGTAAATTCATGTATGGTGTGCATGAAATAATATGTACAACTTTCATTTACATATACTTATGAAATATACCCCAACCCGTGTCGTTAAAGGGCAGAAATAAATAATATAAATGTGCATTATACATCGAGGACGGAAAGTTGGCAATTCCCGCGCTATGACAAGCGGGCCGAAAAAGGTACTTTTTATGGATGTGGGATGAAAATTTATATTTTGTGGCCGGATCGAACATTCTCATTTCTTCATTACAGTTCTACGAATTTTTTCTGTATATATATATATATGGCGCATATATTGGTTTGACAATTTAATCTTCGTTTTATGATGTTCTCGTAATGGATGTATAAATGCATATATAAATACATTCTATACAACAATAAAATTCTTTGTACAAACGAGCAACCTAATTCCAATGTACAATCAATGTCGTCTTTATAGGTACAAAGTATAGTATGATTAATATTGTAAAATTAACGTTTTAGCAGAAAGTGCAGTTTCATACTTATGCACATCAATCATACGAAAAATATGTTTGAAGAGGGAACAATGGATGTACACATCAACGAGATAGTATCGAGTGCTGTATTTTTCTTTAATTTCTCGGCTTTATCGTGAGCAAAGCATTCACGTCCTAAGTGTCTTATAATTTCTTATTTTCGCCTTTGACAGCGAGTGTCACTGTGACGACGCGGAGAAATTTCATGACTGACTCGATTGCTCGGAGCCTCTTGTAACCCGTATAGTGTCCGGATTGATCTCCATTGTAAGCATAAATCTTTCTTAGTATATACATATATATCCACCCTTTTATTGTTAGCCGGCTCGATGTCAATGCACGTCGTCGATCCGCCCGACGGATCGCTGGACCAATAACGTCCGAACTAATGGAATTATCATTTATCTGACAGCCACCATCCAAAGTCTGTTCAGCTTCTTTTTTTTTTGCCGCTATAATCGGACGATGTATAGGGTTTGGGTGACTACTTCACTCGTGCTCAGTGACATGCAAAGTAGACACCTGAAAATGATTCCGGCAAGAATTGCTGGACGAATAATCTTGGTGTTTTATTGCGGTGATTTCGAAACGAAAAACTAATCTTGGTCTTATTTGGTATTTATTCTTTACGAAAGTTTGCGAATTAAATTTGCCCCATTAATTCGTATTGTTTTTTTTTATAATGAATCTGCCGCAATTAAGAATGTTTGAAAAAATATAAATAAAAATTATTTTGATTCGTCTGATTTATCGGAAATTCAATTTTAGCCTGCCTTTGTTTTCTTTATGTTTCCAAAACCTTTCTATTATTTATATTGTTCATTTGAGCGATAGCATAGGAAGAAATCGAATCTTATAATATAAAACATCTGACATATATTTTTCCTTATCTACAAAAATAACTGATAGTTCGTATATTTTTTGGGGGGATTAGATATGTTGGCTAGAATCACCCTTCCAATCATTTTTAATTTGCTCTTTTCTTGTGGCGAGGTTAGTTCTGTAACTGTTCTTCTTTTGAACTTTCCTTAAAACCATCAATTTCATTATAGATTTTACTCAAACTAAAGACACAATATGATATATCTCTAGTAGAAAATGAGACCACTTTATGGCCATTTTTTCTGGACTCCATTACTTTTAACTTAGAGGCCAGAAAAATTGGGCGGAAACTGGTGTCATTATCTACTATATAGGGATATAATAATAATGAAGGAAAAAAAAAACAGTTTTTCAAACAGTGTAGGAAACATCTAAAAGGAAGGACTCGCGGAGGGAAAGTGAGAGGCAGAGTAGGGCAGAAAGTGGGGGAATCCTGTACAGCTGGTAAAGGGTTCACAGACCAACAGGCTTCGATGCTCCGTATAAAACACGCGGCGGGCGTTTTTCCTTCCACGTGAGCATCCAGCTGGTATCGAGTGCGCAACCGCAACGTAGAATCAAAGAGGAGGAGGACAAGGTGGAGATGCTCGCTGAGGATCAAGAAGAAGGCGGAGACTTCGACGCGTTGCTTGTATTCGTTGCACAGAGGGTTTTATTATTATTATTTTTTCCGAATGAAAGCATCAGCGTCGTGCTGACGGATTATACCCAGCCAGGATGTATCAAATCGTCATCCTTGGCGCATAATAGCCTGTGCTCCTCACAGAATCTGAAGAATTACCCAATTTTTATTCACGAGTCATTACCCGCCGTGCTTTCGTGTTCAAACATTTTTTGATTCTGATGAACGGCCTACGATTATGCGGATTTAACAAGAAGTAAACCTAACGAGGACAGATCATATTCGTAATATCATTTCTCGATAAATCGATCTTCCTGAAAAATGATGATGTATAAAGAAGGCATGACAGTGCCTTCCGCGTGAAAAGAGTATACTTTATTACTTATAAATATGAAAATTCCAGTTTATTCAAATAAAGGTACAGTTGACACAGTCTTCAATAAAATTCATATAGTAATAATGATGAGATTGCGTATGTATTGTTCGAATGAAGGGTATATATGTAAAAAATAGAATATTAATTTATAATACTTAAAAATCTTGCCGGTATTATATACGTTTATATACATAAAAGAAAGTAGGCGACAGAAGCTAAGAAGAATCGGAAACGTCGGCCACAACTATCGGCATAACTTGCAGATAAAAAATTCCTTTTTCTCTATATGCCTTTCGATCATTCTCCAGTTCGCTTCTTTCTCTGACTCATTTGTTTTCAAACGGTCCAGACGTTAGATCAGAGATAAAGATTTTGATCGCAACCGTATACACCTGACTCTCTTATCGCAGATTTTGCTATATATATATATCGCCCGGCGCGAAAAGCATTTTACCAATGTCTAGACATTAGATTAAAGAAGATTTCAGAATTGTTTTTTTTTTTTCAATGTTTGTTTATTAAAACTAATACTAAGACCCTGACACTAAAACGAAGGTTTTTATTTTTTTAATTTCATCAAAAACTTAAATAAACATTTCTTTTTAAGAGCATCGAAATATCGTAGATTCTGCCAATTTATCATAAGCATATTAACTTAACGTTCTTAAAATTACAATTCATATTTATTATTTTCCAATTATCAAAAAACGTCTTTAAAAAAAATTATTATTGTAATATTTTGTTCTTTTTTTTATACAAATGAAGCTTATCTGCGATGATGAAACAATTAATAAATATATATCATTCTACTTAGTAATTTCTCAAAATAGCGAGAAAAACATTCTTATAAGTTCTAAGATAGAAATGAATTGAGCACAATTTTGTAGCAACAATTACTTGGGTATTAATGTTTTTATCGTAATAACCTTAATATGGGAGTGACAAATTTGTGAATTGGGTAACTTGTCATTGAGCAACAAATATTGGCATTAATTTTATTATCGGCTCTGCTGAAGCTGCTCTGCCAGCTTATCGAACATACAGCACATGACAAATAGTGTATACTTATGATAATAGAAAAGAATGATTAGAAAACTAAGAATCCATACCTGCAGGAAATCGTATTTATTAAATGAAGAAATAAATGAATAGATGAACCAGTACACATTGAAGTACTTATTTGTTCTGGGACCATGCAGCTCCATTTTCTTAAAATCATCATCTACCTATACCGAAATTAAGGTAATCTTGCACACACACACACATATACATATGTGTGTGTGTGTGTATTAAAATCATCATAAATCGTTAAGATTGTACAATATGTATACAGAAAATATATGTTTGATAAATTCCCTATATTTGTGTACAGTAAAACAATGCGGTTTCTAATTGGCACATAAATTTAATAGTGGATACATATGGAATGCATGACTGTACAAGGTATTTCCGTCTGGTTCACGAAAATTTCGCAATAAAGAGCAAAGAATTTCATTGAAAAATACCAGGATAAATCGATTTAAAATTTCGCGAAAATGACAAAGTCGTATAATTTTATTTCCCTTTTAACAAACATTAATGAAAATTTCATAATAGCTTAATTAGAAAATAATGTGCAAACATTTTATTAATTACATATCATCCTTTCATTATTTCACAAGTATGATTTAAATATATATTTATTTCTATAAACAAATTTTGTTTTATTAATTGTATTATTGATAGGTATGTATTATGTTGTATTATAAATATGACGAAGCTGAACACAATCATAAGATTCGTGTTCTTTACCAGACTTTGCAGAAGGCGAATGTCTTGACGAATAACACCTAACATGAATCCGTTACGGTGTATTCTACACGCGAAATGAATAACAAAATTCGAGCGAGAGTTTCGATTCGGTAAGTATATATACGGACTTTTAAATTCCGCCAGTAATGAATTAAGTCTCTTGCCGCATCTATACCTTGAAGAGAATCTATATTTAATACTATATATTTAATAAATACATTTAATTATATTATGGAAATAATTAAAAATTCATAACATTTCATAATTCTATTTCTAAATTAAATGTTAACACAGAAATTATAAAAAGTTCTATTGAATTTTCGAAGTATATATTAAATAATCTATATAAAGAAAACAATTGTTTTCACTGCTAACAGGTATATTATACTTAAAAATCAAGAGTATAGATGTTTGAAATATTAGTCTTAGAAGATTAATTGGACTTTATTCCCTTTAAAATGATACAGTGTAATTTTATTATTACGTATTTTTTATTGTTACGTCACATCACTATAAACTATTTAAAACTTGTTTGAAGATCACAAAAAAATGCCGGGAGAAGCTCATTTACGGCTATCTCGAATAATACTACGTTCGGCAACTTATTATTAAGTAAAATAGTGATGAATTATTGAAAACGAAGTCTACGATTATTTGGGTATTATATACACTACGGTTATACTTGACTTTCATATATTGCATATATTGTGTGGCGTAATTTACATACAGTGTGATGTAATTAATTAAAAAATTAATGTCACTCTTTCTAGAGTGAGTAGGATAATTATAACTTCTTCCGAGATAAAAATTGACTCTAAAAGAAATAAAAAATTCGCCATTTTAAAAGGGTGGTACAATTTTCACTCTAAGAGATTTAGAGAGTTTATTATTAGATATTTCAATGAAGACTTTTAATTTTAATTTTCTTAAAACTGATATTCATTTTTGGCTGACTATACGAATAATCTTACGATATGATAAATTTGTTCATGAATTTAATCATCTGTAAATATGATAAACAAGATTCCAAGACGTTTTCTCGAAAGTTATAGGAAAAAGCATTAGGAACTAGTACAGGATAATTATTTTTTATAATTAAAAGTAAGCTTCTTTAACATTTTATAACGAAAACAACTAAAAAGAGTCATTCAACCGCAACTAAAAACGATTTGCCCTATGACCCGCCCCCTCAAACAAACCCTTTATGTTATTCATGTTTATTATACAAAACAAACTTTCAGAGAAAATACGGAATGGGTGCATATTCAATAACTCGGTGCCACCGTTGAAAATGCTATTAGCTTTTTATTTAATAAACCTGAAATGTTTGAAAATGACCTAAAAAAACTAGAATCGCGGTTCCGCCTCAAGATCAAAGAAGAAATTTGAACAGACATAACATTTTCCAAGATTTATACGCTACAACAATTTTTAAGAATTACACGCACCCGATGTAGGATCTTAAAACCAAAAGAGTATTTCTTAGAATTTGCGTAAATGTGGTCGGAAAGTGAAGAAAAGTCTTACATCAAAGAAATTAATAGTTAGGAAACTGCTACAATTTCGGTTTTAAAATTTAACACTCCTGATACTTTATAACAGTTCACCTACATAACTTCATTGTATTTGACATCGTTTATGATATAGTTAGGCTTTTATTTGAAATCGTTATAGGTAATAAAATCACCAAATATATTGATCGCCTCTTAATTAAGTAACAATTCTGTATAATAAACTGAAGTAGTTGTGAAGTATTCTAGTCAAAGATGCATATACATGAAACATTTTTAATCTTATATCCTTTATCCATTGTTATCTACTTTCGGGATAAATTACAATTTCAATTGTAGTTACAACATTGCATACTATGGAAAATGTCATTAAATTTCATGCACTGTTAGTGCTCACTAGTACATTAAGTCTAACGAAAATGTAAGAGATACTATTAAATGTCATTGCAACATGGAAAAAAAAGGATTGTTGAGAAAAGCACTCTAGAGTTGACACATCTATAGTTGATACCGCGTATGGCTGATATAACAATATTTTCTTTCGGTGTGAAAATAAATTAATCTGTACGCGTATAAAATGTCTGAAACTTTACATAAATTCTGTATGTATTCCACGAAATACAATGTACACGCCCACGGAGCTTAATGTAGGCGTATACAAAATATAATAGAGTTACATCTCACATTGAAACACCCGCAGATTAAATAAGCTAAATATTAATGTACACATATACACAACATTTCGTGTGTGCACATAGAAAAATCGAATGAATGTGTACGAAATATTAAAATGCTATCAAACACAACACAATTTTTTAATGTCCTATATTTAGTGGAAACGTTGGAAATGTATCTGTATAAAACTTTTACTAAAGACATTGAATGTGGCCGATTAACATTTTCTTTTCGTTACATTTTATTAAATTTTATTTCATGTTTCTTTTAACAGTTATAGCTATAATTACTGAAAGGTAGCTTTAACGACTCGTGTCGTTATTATAATCTGTTGTTATTTTCTCTCGCTCATTCTTTCATAATGTATACGATAAGGACTGAACAGGTCCAATTCATCTTCGCGGAGTATCTTACACCCAAAACTCATTCCAATGGTAATCTCGTAACCGTCAGATGATGTACTTTGAAATTTCCACACAACGTAGTGTCCAAATTAACTAGAATTTATTTCAGCCTCTTATCGGCTGAAGAATGGAACTAGAAAATTCCTTTGATTAGAATATTGGAGATTTCGGCGACGTGCCCCACACGAGCAACAAACTATATGGACGGAAGGCGGCCATTAGCAGGTTGTGACGGGATTCACTAATAAGCAGCGGGACAAGTGAAGACGTCGATCCGCGCTTGGATCAGTTTCGATGATGCGATGTCGTCTAGCGGCACCTTTGATGCCCTAATGCTCTATTGCTTACTTCACGGGCTGGAGAACTGGCCACCATAGTGGCGGACTCCCAGCCTCGGTCTTTCCCACATCAAGGACGCAGAGAGTCCTTTGCAGCAACATGTATTACTAATCCTCCAAGAACATTCTTTCCGAAATAACGCAGATTAAAAAAAGCCGCTCGACCGGTAAATTTACTTACGAAAAATTACGATTTCATCAAATCGAGTTACTGCGGTCGTCTCGATTAGACTACTGACGCATTTTGGTATGGGAACTAACAAGACTCGTCGGATACTTTACCTACAACAATTGTTGTCCGAAAGTTTGAAATTACAATACGGGGCGGTGTCCGCCCGAAACTACACTCCAATATCATGGGTATTTGAAATCGAAACTTTCAGTTTCCCGAATCACGTGGAAATCTTTGCGAACAGAATGCTAATCGGGGTATCTATGGGAAATTTGATATTTATACTCCCTGCTGGAGTAGAGTCTATAAAGATATATATACGTCTGTTATGAAAATCTTCTAATTGGCGACCAGCAACTGATTCTTCGCACAATATCCAGCAAAAAATATGAATATAAAAAAGTACCAAAATATGATCAGATATAGCTAGTATCATTATAACACATTATATTTACTTGGCCCTTTTAATGTATTTAAATGCATAGCGATAAGGGGCCATCCTTGAACATTTGGTGTACTATTGATTTAAAGGTTGGCCCTTAATGCCAACATTTACGGTATATTTACATAATCTTCTAGGATGAAAACTAACGGTTAGAGATGAAATATTGTGAACTATAATCATTAGGCACCTCATATAATTAGTGAACCTCAAATTTCATCACTAACTGAATCCAACAAAATCAAGTTTAATCTCATGATGTCAAAATCCAACTTCTTTTAAGATATAACCAAAACTGGACCTTGACTATTGAATACCACGTAAATTTAAAACTATGTGAATTTTCGCCTGAACGTCAGTCCTTAATTGATGTTTGAATCAGTGAAAAGGTTAAAAGCTAATGACTATTTATACTGAAATTTCAAACTTCGTAAATACGAATTACTGAAACTAGGCCTATATTTATATTTGAAAGTAGAAGCAAACTAGCTTTAATTCAGGGTTATTTACTTTTCGCTTAAACTTTGTTTCTTACAGAGTTACGTTACAAAAATATTCACCAAGATAAAGATAAAAAAAGGAATAGAAGATTATATATATATTATGATTATGTATATAAATATATGTACTAACGGGCGTATCTCTGATTTTTATAATGAAAACATAGACATTAGTACGAATATATTATTTAGTTTAACTTTATGTGCTTTTTTTTCGTGTACGAAATAGATGTTTTACGCACGACATAATGAGCGAAGTAAATTATATGCATGTATACTGTTTGTTACATACTCACCTATGTATAAGTTGGATTTAATTTAACTACGGCGATAATATCTGATCCACTTGTGTATATGTTATACTTTTGTTTAAGCAGAACAAAATAATAAAAGTGATTCTTTGGCAAAAAGCATCAAAACAATAATTGACAAGTAAACGAAAATCTTCGACAAATGTCGGACAGTATGTTACTTTCTTGGCAGTTTTGAAATAGTTGAGAATAAATTATACTTTTGTTATTACTCAGTGGTTTTCGATGGATTATCAATGACATTTTTTCGTACGAGTTCAATCATCGTTGGAAAAGAATGTATATGAATTTGAATAAAAAAGAAAACATGATAAATTAGAACAAGGTGAAGAACGAAACAATAAAAGGCAGTTTGACTAAAAAACGCCAATGACGTACAGAAGTTATTTATACTCACTCCATTTAAAAACTGTCACCGGGGAGCCAGCAACTCGTTCATCAAACTTACAAAAATGTACAAGACGTCGTATATAATCAGATTAAAAAAGCCGTATCGATTGTTTTAAAATTCGTGGCGATTTACGGGTCGATAAAACCGTAAGCTATAGTATTTTCGATGGCGCCCGAGACACCCGGTGAATTCTCTGATCCGGTTTTCTGCTCTATCTCCACTCCCGGAAAATAACAAATGAACTGTTTACCTTTACCTTCGACAGGGATATTCATTATTTGACGTTCATTAGGACTCCCGACTATCGGACTAGTGAACTAGTCGCCGTTAGGGAAGTTATCTTCGATACCCGATCTTCCCTGTCTCGCGGCGTATTCGGCAATCCATGCGAGCATCTATCCGGCGTCGAAAAATAGAGACGAAACGAGGCGGAATTCTGTTGCAAAACGAAGTGAGAGAATGAGTGGTCCTAGGGCCAGGGCAAAGCGCAGCACATACCTACCTGCTGCGGTGGATCAAAATGTAGCTTAAACATATTCGAACACAAAAATGTCGTCGAGACTACAGGGTTCCATTTGCGATGTCCCCGATGTGACATGAAATTCAACTCTTCTCCTGCTTCCCACGACTGAAAAGCATAAACGCGCGCGAGGTCACCACTTTTCAAACAATGATGATAAGCTGTACTGGATAAAATATCGCCTATGGAGGTGTCATTTTAGGAATAAAAACCGGTGTCTTCATTTCACCTCTTGTCCAGCCCTCAAGAGTCATTTCTAGCGAGTTTATCTCCTTTTCCTACTTTATCAATAACGAAAGATCGTATCACTTTTATCCTCGTGAGACTGTCGTCAAACTCACAAATGGCACATCATAGAGACTTATTCTTATAAGAAAGAAGAACAGTTGTCGACTGTTAAGTACGAAAAGTTGTTTGTCATCGTTTTTTTTAAAATGCATAGATATGGTGTTTACTGATATATTATATAAGTTAGGGATCTATATATATATATATATATATATACATATGTATATAGTTCTTTTATCTAAAAATTTAAAGTATTTTTCAAAACAAATCCAAAAATTGTAAATAAACTACAGAATGTAACCATTTGCACTATACATACAAATGAATCATTCTCTCCCTCTCTCTTTCTCTCTCCCTCTATCTATTATATATACATATATATTCATATGAATTCAGTTATTAAAAATGCTTTGCATTCCTGATTGACGGTTTTCGATTTCTGATCATCAGTTAGTTATTGTATCATTAATTATATATATATATATATGTATGTATTTTGAATAGTCATTGTTTCTAAGGCTTGTGTGATTAATTGAATGGTTTTTTCTAAACATAGAATGGGTCAGCTTAATTTTTTTACATCATCTAATCATTATTTTAAAGATTTTACCTGTCTGAGACATTTTGTGTAAGAAGTTTTTACGTCCAAGAATGTCCTTATGGCTTATACTTTGATCGGTACCTCAACCTATATATATTTTAGAATGACGAATGAAACTATGCCATTTATTTGGGGTTTTCTCTACAATAAACCGATATTGCTAAATTACGGCCACAAAAAAATAGTTATCGCTGAGTATAACAAACTCTTCATCCTTATATTAAAACATGACGTTATTTTAGTGGAAACATTGACTATTTATCAGCGGAAATATTCGCGGATTTTTTTGTTTTGCATGTAATGTTGCATTTTGTTTTTATCATATATTTCTGTGCAATATGAAGTACGCATGCACTCACTTCTACACTAATTAGTTAAAAAGCGGTCAAGAAAATCAACGACGAAAATTTATTTTATTATAATTTTTTCTTAATTAATTAGCCTACTTTTAAGTAACAATATTCATGCGAAAGAGTCCCTATACAAGTTATATGCTGCAAAATTGTGGGGACGGTCCTCGCAAATCCAAAATGTCCCCAGAAGTATACTTTCATATATGTTTTGGTCCTGATGGTAAGTACAACTTGGGATACATATATATATATATATATATATATATATATATATATATTGTATGCATATAGTTTGTGTATATCTTAATTGTAATACAAATGTTATGACTTCTTTTCTTTAAATCTAAACAACATTATTAGACAATTCCATGCAAGTATTTGACGCAGTAAACCAATGCATTCCAAGTTGCTGACTCAAATACAATATTATTGTATTCACAAAATATTATTGTGCAGAGCATATAAGTAAATATTTAATCAGGCCCATTCATACAAATATTTGTGGAATAATTTGTGTGGTCGTACATTGTCCTATCTCCCCCCCCCCCCCCCCCCCCCCCCCCCCCCCCCCCCCCCCCCCCCCCCCCCCCCCCCCCCCCCCCCCCCCCCCCCCCTCTCTCTCTCGCTCGCTCGCTACCTCCCTCACTCGCTCGCTACCTCCCTCACTCGTGCATTCTTCAGAATAGCATTTAGAGCAAAATCCAGTTACTCTTGTATAAACAGGTTTGAAAGTTTTGCGACTTTATATATATATATATATACTGGCCATAAGCAGCCGTTATATTTCTCTACTTCCGCAAATATCTCTACCGCAAAAATAAACACTACCCGAGATGACGCTGGCGTGACAATCGGATTTCGAAAACTGTATCCTTGTTATACTAGAGAATTCGGCTAATTTGGACAGGTAGCTTCAACGTCGGATTGTCGGCGTTGAAATCTCATTGGTTATACGTCAAAGGGTCGCCGCCAATGTGCCGCGTCAACTGCCCTGTCGGTCATTCAAGTCTCTACGCGATCGACGAATTGACCATTCATCCTTGGGGCTCTGTTTTTGAAAAAAATATTTGGGAAAATATTTATAAGATTAGCCTTAGAAGAAGGTAGATGGATGCAGAAGCAATGTTGAATCAAGAAGTTTGATTAGGGTCACGCGATTAGCTACGGCAGCAAACAACAAATACTGAACCGATTTTTGGAAACGTGCGGATTCTTTTAAAAGTGAAATAACGATAATTGGATATAATGCTTAATGTATTGAAATGGTCGCATGCGCAAATGTTACGAAGACATATCAATTATTTACGTTAATATATCATACAGCAGTAGTTGAAAACTCAAAACTCACAGATTTGACTGCTTTACTTATTAAATCTGCACACATTATATACAATATAAAGCGGATTGTGCGATTTTCTTATTAAAGTAGGCGAAGCATGCAATACACCGAAAGAAAACGATACAAAAATTGTACGATTAAATGTGATTTGTATATAAATTTCCAAATAATTTGTCCTATTATCATATGATTCCTCACACACACATATCTACGCATGTACAGGTATATATATATAAAACTTACAAGAAATGACCAGCAGGCTATGCTTTTCCCTATACGATAATTTTTTTCAAAATAGCAGCTGTCAGTATTTTGACAAATATCGGTGATGGTTTATGTTAGTAAATTGGACTAATACGACTACTTAAAGAGCCGAGTCTCGATTTCGTGGCGGCCTTTTACATTCACCTTTGCACGCGTGGCTGAGACGGAGAAGGGTTGGACGGCTGGGCAAATATTTATCGCAATTACTGGTCCGATGAGCGGATTTTCGATTATATATAGGAAAAACCGCGCTCGCTTTTTCTAGCCGAACCGGAAGCTGCGCGGATCCACAAGCTGAGCTATTTGCTTATACTTTCATGATTTCTCATAAGTAGTCGCGCCCTTACGAACTCGCCGGCTTGGAATAATAACGTTATATTATGCCGCGCTGCCCTTTTCAAAGTAAAGCTGATCTCCGTGTCATTGTCAAAGGATTGAGCGTCCCTCGCTGAGCACGAAAAAATTGCTTGGAAAAATCTTGAGCGATTACCGTCTAAGCGTCAATGGCACGGAGTTGCTAACCGCGCGTTGCAACTAAACTTCTACAATATATATGTGTCATTGCATTAGATTCCTTTCAACACGAGAATGAACCAACTATGACGATCGTTATATCTTTTTTTCATCCTTATATATACCGTGCGTTCTAATGATCGAAGCTTCTTTGATCATTAGGACGTTTAGGTTCTGATGCGTAATTTATTTAAAATTTTATATTTATTTATATTTTTTATGTTTGTCATTTCCTACTCTCACTTACCATTAAAATGTTCCAGTATGATGAAATGTATAGTGTTAAGTGATAATTACTATATCCATATGCCGCATGAACTAATAAGCCATCTATAAACAGACAATGTCAACGTTTCGTGCTTTACAGTAATAGATATAATATCTCTTAATAAGTTGAAATAACGCGATGGATGAAAATCAGGTTATGGAAGAAAATCTTCCATTTCACTTTTAAGATTTTTAATTATTTCTAACAAATATTGAAACGATGATCAAAAAACATTTATTTAATATAAGCTTATTTCTATATTACTTCGATAATTGAATTTTTTCTCATTCTCATTCAAACTAAGAATTTTTCCAACTTTTTATTGAACGAATATTTGAATGTTACATTTTCCAAGACCATATTCATGAAAAATCTTGAAAAATCTAATAATTATTTTAAATAATTAAATAATAATAATATTTAATTATATTGAACATTTATTTATTTGAAAAATTATTTTATATCGTTTAATAATGTTATTTCGAATCTTAATAACAAATTAAACTGTATTTCTTTTAAACCATTAATAGTAATGAATATAATAAAAATCATTTAGTATAGTGACACGTAAAAGTTACAAATAAGAGATTTTATCTTGTTTGAAATATTTTGGGATGATAAACCTATCCCACTTCAGCGATAACATATCAATCGTTCAATTCCATATATGTAAAAAATGAAATGAAATATTTTCCTCCAAGTTAATATCTTGATAAAAAAAAAAAAAAATGACAGTTTCCTGAATAAATAAATAAAAGGTTAGTTCTTGAACAGTTAAAAAAACATATTTCTAATATTCCAATACTCAGCTGAATAATCGACTGAATTATGCATGCCACTGTTTTTGAATGTGACGGGAAATTACTTTAAAAATAAAGAATTTTCAGTTAACTTTTATTGTTAATATATTATTAAATTATTCTATATAGACTCTACCCAGTCAAGCATCACAGAAGTTACGTCACAGTTATGTAACAGTTACATTAAAATGTCCGCCTCAAAATTGTCACAGTTACATAACAGTGATATAACTTCTGTGATGGTCGACTGGGTAGTAGAAGATCTGACAATATTGATAAAACGTATAATTGCACGGTTTGCATCCAGAACATTCAAAGAAGATAAGAGACGTAGTATAATAAACAAATGTTTAGCCCCACGTGTATAGTATAGGTTAGTTTCAAAATAATAATTAACAAACCAATTAATAAATATGAAAATTTTTAACTATCGCTACTCCCTATCGTTCTCCCAATATTCTATTCCCAAAATGGTTGACAAAACTCGGAAATTATTTACCATCAGATCGACAAAGTAAAAACACTAACGCATACTATATAATTCACGGAAAATATAAATTTTTCAAACTTTTGGAAGATAATTATTTCATATATAATCGTTGAATCTACTATTTTGCCCAGTCTTTCATTTGACGGCGTTTAGTGATATTACGTAAAGAACCAATTCATTACATATATATGCATAAATTTATGAAAACATAAGTTTTCCTTTTTAGTTTTTATGCAAATTGCAAAACCATAATTCTTTCGATAACTACATTCAATATAACATCATAAAAGCGCCATTTCATTTTTTTCCAGATAGATGATCGAGAAATATACTAAATATGTATAAACCTATAATTGCTAGCGACCATAGGGGGCCGTTGGATCGCCGATCGAATTGGACCTTCCCAATAGACTCATTCCAGAACGGCAACTACCTGTCGATAATTATAACCACTATTTACTCTCCAGAAACACGAAACTCGTTACCTTTAACTAAATAAAATTCGTCCCCGACAGAAATAATTGTATCCTGTGGTTCTCGCGTGATTCTTTGCAGTTATCTCGCAAACGACGCCTGGTATAATCTCGCTACTGATTTTACTTGCGAATGTACGTTCAATACGAATCTATTTAAAAGACTTGTTCTATCGCCTCGATGTCGATATGGTAAAACAGGGGTTCGTTTCAATTAATCCTTAATAACTTGTTTCACTTCATTTTACGGAGCATTGATTTTAGTATAGCTTTTAGGATTTATTCAAAATTATTTATTATTAATTTAATCGCGTATCGTTCTTGTGTACTCTCTAGAAGAAATCTTTAGTCAGGTATTCTAATATATATATGTATATGTACATAAATTTGTACTTAATGCAATTTGATGCCCTGATGACATGTCGATAATCTAGTAAGTAATTATGATACTTGTGGCCATAGAAGAATTCAAGTAGTTTACAAAGTACCTCTCTCTAAAATCTTAAGGTGAAAATTAAGCAACCTTTTTATAAAGGGAGCAAATATTCCGCAGTCTCCAAGAGTGAATTTCGACTCGTATTACCCTATCGTAAACGGTAACCGCTAAACGACCGCAAAACGACCACAAAAAATCCGGTCTAACTCGGTCCCGAAAACAACCAAAATTGGGTTAAAAAAACCGGAAAAGTACCGACGTCGAAACAGAGCTGCTCATGTACCGGTATTTTCTTGGTTGCTTTGCGGTTTATTATCAAAAAATAACCGCAGTAAACTTCATAAATATCGGTATTTTTTGAGTTTTATTGTGGCTTAATTTCGAAAAAAATACTAAGTGGATTTTCGACACCATTGCATTTTCGTATTTATCCGGTTGTTTTCGGGACCGATTTAGACCGGTTTTTTGTGGTCGTTTTGCGGTCGTTTTGCGGTTATACCGTTTCCGATAGGGTAGGGTAAAACGTTGACCTTTTTCAACAAGTAGTTGTTCCGTTTTCCTTTCTGAACTTTCTAAATTTATTCCACTGAAATTTTACTCCAGAATGGATGAGTAAGAATGATAGTTCGCAATTTCTGGGATGCAATTTCACTCTATTTTTGACAAAGTTATATAATTTACCCTCTGGAAACGGTGAAATGTCATTCGTAAAGAGTTTATGTCCAGTAATTTAGAGATAAACATATAAACCTATTTTAGACCATACAAATTGCTAAAATGAATATTGTCAAGTATCATTATGGATGTGACCGCATAGTTGGACTTTACAAGAACATAGCGTAATATATTACATTCGATGATTATTGAAATGACACCTAACTGTTTGTAAATCCTGAGTTGTTACAGTATATTTGTACCTGATTAAGTGACATTTCTGACTCCCAACCGAACTTTTCGGTGCGCTTTTCTGTTAAGGGAAATTATCTCTTTCGTAGAATTTGCGGTATCTTTAAATAATTTAAATTAAAAATAAGATATATCTTATTTTTAATGTTCTCATTTATAAATGAAGAAAAATAGAGCAACGTGAAAACAAAACATATTTATCTTAAAAAACGATATATAATATTTGTCTTACAAAATGGCCGTTAAGGTTCAGAATACAAAAACTTCGGTATGCAGGATTTACCTTGCCCAGCTACTCGGTCTTCCTGTAGCCGTAAAGAAGAATCACATTTATTTCAAAATATTTGACATTTTCTTCTTGCTTTTCATAAAAGATAACTAATTATAGATTTGTTGGTTTGATGAGTATTTTCATCACTTGGTCATAGTTATAGACCACCATTTACATAGGGAGTGTAATTACAATATTTTAAGTGGTTTCCCTCTGTCCTCTCCCTTTTTGAAATTTTAGTATTTTTGGTGGAATTATATAATAATAGAAAAGAAACTAATTAACGGAAGTTCGTTAAAGAGAAATTTCACTAAATTCACATATATTAATTTCTTTTATATTACGGACATATCAGGGATCATTATAGATACAATAACTTCCACCCATGGTTTGTAAAGTTAATAACAGTCATTATAGAATCGAAAGAAAGACATCAATTCTGGCATCTGCGGTCAAAATTGATTTAAAATTACCAATATGTACTTCTGAAATGTTGTAATAAAATGAAGGACAGCAATCGTTACATTGACGTCGATGCACCCAGGTCAAACGTGAAGAATTAAACTTTGATCAAGGTACCAGGTCGAAACGCGAACGAAACGAAACAATAATGACATATACATAAACAAAGCTTCGTATAATGATAGCTTTCAGCGAACAATTGTCTCAATATCGGGATGCGAACCCTTCTACCGGCAGGCAGTAAAAAATAGCCCAAGACGGAAATAAAACACGCCTTGTATTCTACACTTTGATTATGGAATCGAAAGCTGGTAATATCGCGAGATGAACTGCCGAGATAACGACCAACCGGTTGATTTTTTTCGTATATATAAACGACTTTAGTTCGAGCACTCGCAATAATATAACGTCGCGCAGGGATGACTGCGGCGTGTGTAATTTTGCCGGGGTCGACTTGCGAGCGCAGAGTGTAATTAGAGCATAGGGATGGCGTTATAAGTTTGATATCGTTCTGTATATACGTATATACATATGTATATAGGACGACGATGGCGGTGGCGCGGCGCACACGCCGTGACGGTTATCGGCAATATCAACAGATGCGCACTCGCATAATTGCATACCCACCGCCGCCGTTTAATTGCATTCTCGAGCTCGAATGTATGTATATACAGAAGCGACTGGCAAATTGTAAGCCCTTTCGCGTATTTCATCCTACCGCCACGGAAGCGATCTGTACAGGAGTCCGACAAATAGATTCGTACGCGAATCGTTGCTTGCCGTCATCCTTAAAAAATGTACATCGAAATTATATAAGTGCTGGGGATGAAGTAGCAGCTAACTATTCCTCCCTAGCTAGCGTACCTGTCCAGATATCCGATTTTACGAGGAGCAATTCTCAGCCTTTTTTTATGACCGAGTAACCTGTAGCTGGCTTTAGACATTCATTACCTGAGGTAGCCGTGTGGGTATATGCAACCAATATTTGTATTCTGAATCGTATAATGATGTTTGAAATAAATATAATAAATTAATTTACTGCAAATTTCATAAGGTACTATCCATAATTAATTGCATTAGAATTGTGTAATTATAAATGTTATACGCGCGAGTACATGCTACTTTTGAATTAAAATCCTATAGTTTTATTTTATAATAACGAGTTAACTATATCGCATATGGGTCATGTAAATACAAATTTAAACACATTTCATGTGCACATTAATCTGTGCCTATTAGGGTGGGATTTAACACATATACGGTTTGTTCACTATTTTAAACAGATTCTAGAGGGCGAATAAATAAAGATTGCCATACATTTGCGATCATCCTAATAAATACATATAACGGATGGAATTAAAATTCTATAACTTCCATAATTTTTATACGATTTTGACGACATTTTTACCAAATATTCCACTATAGTTATAGGATTTTTTCAGATTATTTCGAAGAATTTTGAAAAAAGTGATGAAAAAATGAGTATTTTTCCTAAAATTTTATAACTTTTACCACATGCTTATCTATAGTCATTGGATTTTTTTGAGAATTTTTTTCAGATTTTTTATAGCTTTTCTAATCATTTTTAATTTTTAATTTCAAAGAAAAAAAATCCCTTGATTAAATGAATGTCTGGTAAAAATTTCATCAAGATCGGATGAAAATTATAGAAGTTATCGGATTTTACAACTATGAAGTTACTATTGTATATATATATATACATAATTACGGGTGCGTGTTTGTGTGTGTATTCCGTATGCTCGTGTATATTTCACATGTATGTACACATATATATATATATATGGAAATTTTTTTTTTGTAAATACATTTTTATATATACATGTATATATCTGATCTGGTATCTGTCAAAATATGGCTCGTCATATATATATTCCTCGGTAGTATAGTGGTCAGTATCCCCGCCTGTCACGCGGGAGACCGGGGTTCGATTCCCCGCCGGGGAGGATTTCTTTTTTTTTTTTTATTTTTTATTTAAATTATGTCTATTTTAATTAACTATAATTAATAAAAATAAATATACATTTTTCAATTAGTTTTAATAAAGTTTGTTTATTATTTGTGTGGTTTTTTGATGTTATATACACTCGTTTTTTATCTAAAAATAAATTATCTATTGTTAATCTATTAATAATAATACATTAATGGTTAATTTTAGTACATTTTATACAAGTCCGTCACTTTATTACTCCAAATTTATATTAAGCAATCTAAATGAAGTGACGGATTGCATACATAAAATATAATAATTAACAATTAATTATATTATGTTTATACATAAATTTATACTATATATATACATATATATAGGACGTAGTGGTAATTACAAATGTGTTGGACTTTATGTATTAAAATGAGTGCCTGTGGTGATAAAGCTTCTGTTCTGACGTTATCGTAATATTTTACTAAATGACTTTTTTACATTCACTCATGTCACTTAATACGTTATGCAATTGAAAAAATCGTAATATAAACATAGACATTATTTTACTTCTGACTGTGTCATATATAATAGATTATCTATCCGTTTATAGTACGTTAACAAATTGGCCACGATTATGGTTTACGGAGCAAAAAAGATCATGAAAAACACTTGGAACGTTCACGTTGTCTAACATTTCAATTAATGTCCGTTCTTGCTCGTTAGAGCCGATGAATAATAATTGATACGGTGTTTTTTGAATTTATGCATAATTCAGTGTGAGCAAGACGCCAACAGAAATCAAATAAGCCCGGGGGTTATCACCTTGTTATTGAGAACTAAATTGAAAAAAAAAAACGATTTTAAAAACTCAATGAATATGCGTTTCTCTTAAATGCGTCGTGTATATATGGCTAATCACGCGAGGAAAATAGTTCAATAAGGTGTGATGTTAAATTAAAGTGACTCTGATGATGTTACGCGCGATTCCGAAGACGATCGATAGATTCTACAAAATGTATAGATTCGTATCGTGTATCATATAGGTATTGTCTTAATACACATGCGCGAGCTATTATTACGTTCAAACAACGTATAACAGGAGTTTATAAAATATTCCGGTGCGTTTATATTGAATGTTAATTATTTTTTTTTTTGCTAATTATTTTTGAAATGTTAAATATTTAAAATTAATATATTTATTTTTTAACTTCTCCAAATATTTAGAAAAACTTTTCAGTCGCATTGTATTATCAAAAATTATATATTGTCAGGATGCCTTACCTTATTCATTAAATGAACATCTTTAAAATAACTTTTTTTTATGATTAACATATAGATTGTAATTACATATTGTACTCTATATATGTATATGTAATATTGGCATCGTTGTAAATTATCCCGAAGTCTTTTAATTATATATATAAAATAAATTTGTATTTGTAAAATTTTGCATGTTATTTATTATGACATTATACATATGAGTTGTGAATACATATAAACTTATTTTAAGAAGATATTAAAATTTAATAAAGAATTCTTAAGAAAATCAAGTCGTGGACTGAAACGTTTCATTATTCAAATTTGTGATTATTCATTTGTGGACCCCGTACACCAGTAAAACCCAATTAAAGTATAAAAAACAAAAACACTGTCTTAAAGTTGATAGAATGAAAATTGCCAATATATACGAAAGGCATCAAGAACTTTATATTATTTATTCGTCATCTTCACTTCACCGTCATACGTCCGCCATGTTTTACGTCCGGACAAATGATCAGATAAACGATACATTCAGTGCAGCCACCAGCCAGTCATGGTATCTAATTCTTGATTTTTTAAACACGAAGCCTCTTGTAAATATACAAATTTCTCTTTGAGCAGATCGCCGTTTCGATCTCGCAGCATCGACTCGCCGGACATTAACAGCCTTGGTGTGCAGTGGCCGGTCGTCAGTCATTGGACTGCGCGAACGAGGTTCACCACCATCAGTTGGCAGCTCGAAGATGGATCACCATACCGCGGCTCCGTGTATCGTCAAAGCGCCAATCTAATATAGCAGATAACTTTATCCGATCGCTCTCGGTGATTTTATTGTCCGAAACACGCGCTTCGTCAAGTTGTCCATATCTTTTATTCGGCCGGGATTCACGTATTGAATCGGCGAGGCAGTCCAGAGAAGAAACCAGTTGCCTTTTCCTTTCTCCGTACTCTTTTCACATTTAATTTCTCAAAACGTGCCCCAAAACATATCGACTTGTTTTCGAAGAAGATCACCGAGCACTGTGAAAGTATTTTGTTGCTCGAAAGATCAGGAAGTTATATGAATGAATGGGGGAGTCTCTGTGTCTCCATTTACGGCAGGCAATAAGAAAAATCTTCTTTTCGATGGAGTCGAATTTTGGCTTGCTGTTCCTTTATGGCTTGCAAACAAGTTTAAGAATATATGTCTACAAATTATACCTCGAAAGTGTATAACGTATATTGGTTTTGTCCGGATATTTGCACACTTTCCATTGTAGACGATTGTATTCCTCCATATACCTTTTGACATCAAAAGTTATATATTTTCCCTCCAAAATACAAATACATAAGGTATTAAAAACAGCTTTTTATTTCTTCGTTTGAATAGTCAGCGTTCGATGATTACTGATTAGAACGGGTGCCAGACACGCGACTAAATTGAGGATCCGAGATGACCAGTCCCGAAATTATTACTGCTCGAAAATGCCCATTTTCTGCTTGACTCTTAACATAATTGTGCCAACTCTTAAACACTTTCTATATATATATGCTTATCTGTATGAAAATTCTATTAGTTTTTTATTTTAATGATACAACATATTTGTAAAATTATACACATTAGTTTTATTTAGCGTTGGAGCCCCATGATGGTTCAAATTTTAGATGTATACGCACTTATAGTCTACCTGCCTTGTATACCAAAGGAAAGAAGGAAGTTTTGATTTATTGCTTGGCAATAAATTCTAAATATTAAATATAACGCAGGTTCATAAAGTGCATTTTAAATATATATTCTATAAATTCGTATTAAACAAATGTATTAAGTAATACTTTCTACTTATAAAATATATGTAAAAAAGCAATTTTAAACAAAAAAAGTCCAGCAACAAATGTGATCCGATGGCTCGAATTATTTTTATACTTGTTCTTTGTGGTTTACTGAAATGCATCACGATGAGGAAACATCCTCGAACATTGATTTAGCTCCTGGTTCCTAGTCGTTTGCCCCTCATACAATAGTATTTGCATAGTCAGCAAGGGCCAACTAAAAATGATTCGCCACAATTGAACTATAGCAACCGCAGCCAATGTCTGTACGGGCTTCATTTGATTAAAACTATGCAAAGGATTATCCTAGAAAATATTGTAACAACCAGCATTTTGTTTTGTGTACCAACGTTAACGTAAAATAATGCACGTCGTATTTTTTGTAGCACTTCTACCGAGTAATAGTTTTTATTCGATAAAACGGGAACTTTGCGCCCCCGGAAAATATAGTTGTGCTTTCCGTATGCATTGAATAGGGATTCTTTCTCGTCGAATGTAATAAATTAAGTAAAATAATTACGTTACGTAGAATGTGTTATTAAAAAAACGATGAAAGTAAAAATTAAAAAAAAATGTTATAATTTGCATAAATGCGAATGTGCAAATATCAAACAATAAAACACATTCTTTGTTCTCATCGCTATACGGCAAATATAACCGGCGGATATTTCGTATGACTTACATGTAGATACTAATTCCAACATTCCGACTTTTAGAGTCGAGCACCGTATCGCGATTAGGGTAAAATTAGTAGGAAAAGGGCAGTCGCCGCTAAATTTGTATATAATAGGAATAATAATCGCTATAAAGTGACCGTTTCACGCCCGGTGACCATTATCTAATTCTCCGATCAGCGGATCTATACGATGGCCCGTCGCATTATAGATATATAGCATATCCATATATTAGGATCGGCAAGGACGTGGCTCCGTATTATTATTTATTATCTACGACGTATCTCGTCACTCACCCTCGACCACGTAAACGCCACTATGCGTTAGGTAAATTGTCATCTGTTCTCCATCTGTAATAGCCTCTGATTGGTTTAATTGGTCTGGTTGCGCGTGCAAGTATGCAAATATACGCTGAGCGCCAGAAGGCACGTTACGCATTACTGTAAATAATGCCGGCATCGAGCGCTTGTAAAACGTTAAATCATTGTTATAAACGGTTTAATTAAATATCGCGTTCGTCGTTTATTGAATTATGAAAAGTACAAGCGAAGTGGCCGAATAAGTATTTAAATGCATGTTTGTTTTGCACGAATATTAATTTTTCTCTACTATACCGATACATATATTGGCAGTAATTATTTCCCTAACTCCAAAATTATATGTTATGGCCTGGAAATAATGTATTATAATACCATAAAAACAATCATTACAAGGCAAGCTTCCATTTATGGCTTTTGGAAAAAAATAAAAATTAATGCTGATGCCCATACGATTATATCTAAACAAGAAGTATTATTTATGCATCAATGTTAATGAATCTCTGTAATGTCGTTCTACTAACATTGTATATCAAGGGCCGAAAATTTTCCATTCGGCACTTTATACACCAATTGAGCGATTCGATTTATGTATGCCTCGTAAGCGAGATGGCAGTTTTAATTAAACTAAGGGAAGGAAAATATAGAAAATAAACCTATTTTGACTAAAGCAGAAGCTACAACAGTGTCATTCAAAAGAAAGTAAGAAAAAATGTACGTTAAGTGATGTACACGCACTTTTGTGATTGACTTTCCACTCGAGGCTGAATAGATTATGGCTACAATCAAAAAAAGAATCTCTTAAAAACACGCAAAATTATAACATAGCCATAAACTTTTACTTCAACAATTACATATTTTTTGTTTTCTCACGAATACAGTTCAAAAATATATAGAGAAAAGCGATAAAGTAACAGAATTTAATTCTGTTAGTTATTGATTTAAAGAAAATAAAGATAAAGAAAGTAAATAATGATTTGCGTTAACTATAACGCCTAGAAATTTGAAATAAAATGGAGCTACTGATTCTAATTAAGGTAGCTTTGAATTAAATGATATGTGTTAATTCGAACTGGGTCGGTCGGTATAACCACCGTTATAATCTAATTCATTCATTTCTATAGAAATTATATTATCTGCATATCTTTAAATATATTTCTGCATTTATAACCTATATCTTATTTATCGACAATGTTGCATTTAATTGTATTCTCGCTTCCGATACACTTTCGTACATCTTATACTTGTTTACTTTCTTTTCAGTACAAGCGATCTATACATATATACACAAATCGACAAATAATAGGAAATTAGAACACACTTATCCGCATGCATTTATCATGACATGCTTGTCAAAATTCATACTAATTTTATTATTATTTTTATATTGTATTTTGTTTTGTTTTATATACGTTTCTTTTGCATTTGTTTATTTGCAATATTTTCAGAGTCTACCGTAGATAATCTAGAAAATTTTATATTGATTTTAATGTCACGAGATTATAAAGTCAGTGATCCCTTTAATACCAGGTATATGTGCTGATTTTCGAAATAGATATCAAACTCGTACAATTAGCAGAAAAAAAGGTACACAACTTTGAAAAAATTAATTTCCGACTACTTTTAGAGTCGCTCTTGCAAATGATGTGGTCACGATTAGCTGGGTAATCGTTTATTTGTTTATTTTCTATCGTTTGAGTAACTTCCAAAGTTTCAGAAACGTGTTCACGACAGTTGCGCTTTAAAAATGTGACTTATTCGATTTTGATTTCAAAATTGCGTGATTTCCATAAGCCAAAATATTTTAAAATATTGCACATGATGCGTAAATTTGTAACAAAGGCAGAATTCACAATTCAAAAAAATAACGACCCCAAAACCCCACGAGTAAATTGATTGGAGTAAATTATGAAAAATTTTATAATGAAAAATATTGTCCGCCATTTTGGGGTCACCATTTAAAATTTTTTAGAGTCGTAATCAGCGAACCCAAAAACCCCTGAGTAAGTTGCATTCTAATTCGGATATATATCTTACAAATTTGCTCTAACGATATATGTAAAATTTTGAAATATTTTTATAATGGCACCATTATGAACCCTACAAAGGTTAAAAGTAACATTCACATAAATGTTACTTTTTAATTACATAGTTGTTACGTCATTGTTACATAATTGTCAAATGTGTGCTTGCTGTGAATATAAAATCGATAAAAATCTAAATGTACAATGTATATTGTCACCGTAGTTTTGATACGATAGAAAAAAAATTACGAATATCGAACAGAATTATATTCACTCTGTTTCGATCAAGTTATCCTCTATGAATATGGAATTGCATCAAATTAAATCAGAAATAAGATGTGTACTCCAGTCGCGATCCATCAAATAATTTCGAATTGGGTCGGATTTGTTCAGAATAAGTAGAACTTATTAAAACGTATTAAATCGGATAGAAACTTGGAAGCCCATTTATCCTTCTGCCAGTATTCATAATTTCGTTGTATATATGTTAAAATATATAGGGAAAACATGTGCTTCCCTCATTTACCGCAATTATAACGTTATTACAAATACGAAATGGCGAATGCCTCACGGCACTATACGCGACTGCGTATGTATATTATACGTGTATGTCCGAATGTATGGAATAGCAATTTGTATTTTAGCAGGATAAATAACGACGTTGCGGGTTATCCGTGCAATTACGCTGTTGATTTTTGTACCGACAACCGGTAAATTAATTCCTTGCCGCAAATAAGTCCGCGGATCGAAAGGAGTAGTGTTGCATCGCATATATATATATATATATATCTATGTACCTATAGGGTACTTCCGTGCTCGATTCCATCGGAAGGACGCAGGGGGTGTCGCGTGTATTCCGACGACATATGCAAGCTCGACGAGGCCCGCGGCGAACCTTCTGCCCGCAGCGCACTTCCGTTACGTTACTTACACACACAAACACATACACACACACACACACATATATATATAGCCTTCTCTGCTCTATTTCTCTTCGAGTGCCCGCCACATCCCCGCGAACGTGGACACGCAAAGCGTCCGCTGCGCGTGCCCCATTGTTGGCAAATAATCATCCTTCCGAACGAAACAAAATGTTTATTTTTCCCCGATCATCACAGTTATTGTACAACGTCTGGCGAGGGAATAATAGATCCAATTCGTGAAATACACCGTACGTACCGCAGGATCTGGTTCGTTGGATGCGCTTCTTCTTTTATATATGTATATATAGCGGTCGATGCATGAATAAGTGTGGGGTAGTGCGATAAATTCGAATAAGGGGTTGATCGACGAATCGGATGTTCTCGATGCAAACACAATTTTGTGATGTGTAATTGTCTGTATCCGACTAAAAACGATGATTTATTTAATAATAGTATATTGGGGAGGCGTACACCATGGCAAAAATGGAAGCGTACCGGTATGCTTAAAAGTGCAAATTCACGCTTGATTTTGCATTTTAACTGTACTCAAAGCGTTCCATAAGCGTGAATTTGTACTTTTAAGCATACGGTACGCTTCTATTTTTACCAGGGATACAATGATAATCAATTTTTCGATTTTAGAAATACAATGGACAACTGCCCTATAGTAGAAATTTATCCTTTTTTTTTTTCTTACACTATCCATTTCTCCTATGCTTGTAACATGGTAAACATCTGACTTGTCTAAGAATTAGCTAATAAATATTTTCATTTCTACCAGGGTGTAATTCTTTAATGTACAATTAATTTTGCGATCATTATTGTTGTACGGAGCAAAACGCTGATTGAAAAACAATATATATATATATTGTTTTTCAATCAGCTTTTATATATATATATATGCGTGTGTGTGTGTGTGTGTGTGTGTGTGATTCGCTCGAGTAACTGCGAATTTATTGTTCCCGTTCATTAGATATTAAGTATTCCCGAAAGAAAAACGAAATATCGGGGCCGTCATGAGAAGTTGTGAAATTACGATATCGATACACTTATAAGCGATTCCTGCAGGCACTTCCTGCGGGGTCATTGATACCCAATCATCCGTTCACGATCGATTCATTGTCGGAAAACACTCAGCGTGGATTTTCTCACAGTTATACCTCAATCTCCAAAATTCGTTCGATCAGGAAAGTTTAATGATTTATCCGTGAATATTTTCAGGTGCTCTTAATGACTTGAGTGTTCCTACGAGTCGCACGCATAGAATGCAACATCAAACGCTTCGAAATTGTGCCTCTGTGAGAAATTATGTATCACTTGATTTTAAATTAAAATACACATTTTCATCAGTGAATACAAAGATAATTTGTCAGTTAAGATAATGAATATTCCTGATGACTAATTTCTATTCGTGTAATAATACGCTTATATTGAATGAAAATATTATCCACCATTAGGTTCTTAGCATTTGACTTAAAAGTAGTCTTTTGTTAAATATTAATGAGATATTATTAATTTTGCATAGCAACATAATTTGAATTGTAATCGGCCAATTCAAATCGATGAAGCTGGAAACTGATGAATGTGTTGCTTTTACATTGTAGTTGAATTCTAGAGGAATGATATTTGTCTATTTATTTCAACTTTTTTGTAATTTTACTATCATATAAAGGATTTTTTACTGATTTCTGACAGATTTGGGAGGAAAATAAACGTTTTCCTTCAAATTGATACCATTTTCTGTAAACATCAATATTTCTGAAAACTCTTACTAGACGTCGCTAGATTTGTACATCTTCTTTCAAAGTCTTCATTCTTTGTTCTAGGTCGACACCTCCTGCAGGAGGTCGCCCGTCGAGGACATTGAAAAGAATTTTACTTCCTAGTAGAAAATGACACCAGATTTTTAACAATTTTTCTGGTCTCTGTGTTAAAAGTAATGGAGTCCAGAAAAAATAGCCATAAACTGGTATTATTTTCTACTAGGGCTCCACCGCCATTTTGTTTTACAATTATTAAAAAAAAAAGTTTGTAACAGATGGAATTCTGATGTTTTTTGATCGAGCACATTTGATTATCATTACGTGGAACTCGTGTTTTACTTCAACTTGCATAATCCACGTATACGTTGGAGCTCGAACTTATATTTACACGAGCTATAAAACGCGGTGCACCTGATAGGAGACAATATTTCACTTACCGATATTCTATGCACTACATCTAACGAAAGACGAAGTGTAGATTTCCATATCCTAAGTTTGTACTGCAAAACATGGTCTTACTTTTTGGACATTCACTCTTAATATGGCAAAATTTTTTATAAGTAAACTTTTATTGGATTTTTGAAATTTAATCTTTCCTTCTCGTGAATTAGTGTATACATGCAAAACATAAGAATGCGCACGTAACATTATTAGACCAATAAAACAACTGCTTGTTCAAGCTATATGTTTCCCTTCCCGGATCGTTGATTATTTGTGAATGAAGTAGGGTGATTCAAAGATTGGTCGTCAAAGGTTATATTTCCCAGACAAATTGCCCTGATCACAGAACAAACGGTGTGAACATTTCACCCATGTCTTTGATGTAATATAAATATAATGAATTTCAGTGATTCGGAGGGATCTGCGCGACGTTGCTTATCCGACGTCGAAGAAAGAAAACCGTGTGACAACATCACCACAGATGGATCTTGTGAAAAGTAACGCTGAACATCGTTAATACGTAAATTAGATTATGGACGTGTTGTGTCGGTAAATGTCGTGAGTTCTTTGATCAAGTTGATGTTGGGCCTTTGACTTTCCACACGATAATTCTCGAGGGTCACGGGCGCATCGGGGACAAGCATCAATCAGTGGCCTTTTATCAGTTTACAAAAGATAAGGAGTTCTCGAATATCGATGTGAAGCGTGTAACTCTTTAACCTTGAGTTGTAGGAAAACGGAAATATAAATCATGAAAATCTAAACGAAATGTCTAGATGAAAACCTAAGAAGTGGTGTGCATATATATCAAATTTTACATTGCTCTCGATACAGAATGTGCATTGTTCGTGCATCGCTTGGCTCTCTAACTAAAAAATTTACATCTTATTACTTATATTGTATTTGGAAGGTTTTAATCTCAAAAACTAACGTAAATAATTGTACCTGCTATAGATAAATTCGAATTAGTAGAATTTCTACTTCTTCGATTAGTAGAACAATATTTTTGTAATTTGACAATAACTTTGTTACATATTAATTATATTTTTGCTTGAATTAAAAATTCCAACCATTTTACTATTTTTGTAGTAATTCAACTTGATCGTTTGAATTAATAGACAATGTTACTACAATATTAATTGGCTGATAAATAGTATTTGACGGATTCAATTTCTCCGCGCACTTTTTTTGAGAATTCCTTATAGATAGACAAGGTATTTGTACGAGTTTTAATTATTATTGAAGATTTTTATATACTTGTTACTTTTATTGGAAAAATAGAAATAAAAACAGAAATTATATTTCATGTGGAATATCTTACTTATATATTTTAGTTTCTGTAGAAAAAGCCAAGAAGAACAAATGTATTCCACCTATTGCGGTTCCTTTTTTCTTTTCGAGGTATTGTTCTGGGTTCAGTGATGTATTATGCTCATATTGTACCGAGCTTTTCAGTTTTGTTGAAATTACAAATTGAGCTTTAACTGTATATAGAGCACAATATCCCTCTAGCAGCCTTTTAAACTACTGTATATTCTGATTGTAGTGTGAATCATTATACAGCAAACACGCGATGAATACGCGATGATGAAAGAATGATGCATAGAAAGACATACGGCGTTAGTGTGCTTCAAGAAACCCGCAGATGTTAGTTTGATTGCTTCACGTCGTTCCACGAAAGTACTCCCCTATTACACTTGAAATGCAGTGCAAAAAATGCCACAAACCAATAACATAGGAGAAATTTTTTATTTACGTCTATCCCGAGTGAAAAAAAATGAAAACAACAGTTTTTTCACTTTTTTATTGAAAATTTGCGTATCATTTTCGAATTGAATAGACGAGCGATTATTGTTCTACTGTTGCGATATTTAGGATAAGAAAGGTTCAGCTGATGGAGACTTTGAAGTTCATCTTGAGTTTTTCAGATTCTTCGAAAAGTGATTAATTTATTTCCAATCAGTTATTAATATAGTTACATTGCAAAAGTTGATGCATGACATTTAATAAAATTCAAATAAAATGCGGCAACATTATGACATGTTCAATGTCCTTCATAATAATATCGATATTTTGTATGACCAAATTTTAATGACCTTACAGTATACTTACATAAAGTTTGCATTATTTTTACAATCCAATGTATATCCAATTTTTGTCCATAGGCGAAAGGATGAAAATTTGACGAGTCATGGACGTAATAGACGACCAATACGAATTGGATTTCAAGTGTTAATTTCAATAAAACATTACCACTGACTAGAATTAAAAGTGCATTAAAAGTAAATGCTGTTTAATGACATATTGCGTTTCATGCAACTATACATCAAATTTTTTTAAAGCTGGTTAATTCATTTTCAATCTCTGCACTGAAATTTGCGTTAACACGTGTCTTGACATTTATACACCTTTTTAACCCAGATTTAATGAGAGTAGCATGAAATGTAATGACATTTTTCTTTTTCCAATTTTTCTGTTCTTCTGAATTTGATATTATATTGTCATGTTTTAAAATTGTTTTTCTCCTAGCCTATATCTAAAAGTTGATGTGTTTCGTAATAGAATATTTGTGGTTTTACGAAACGGTTTGAACAAAACGTTCTTCATTTTACTTTAATATTGAAACCTATTTTTTAAAGGAAAGTGTAAAAATAAATACTAAGGAGTAGGGATGAAGTGAAAATGCATGATGAATGCGTGAAAATGAAAAGTGGAGTTACAGAAAGGAGCGGTAAAGCGTAAATGAAATTGGACTACTACCAGGTAGAAATTTAATCTTGGAAAAAGCTGGGCCCAGGATATTTTTCCCTAAATATATCTAGGATCTGGCCTGGAAGATTACCTAGCGCCTATACGTG